>CBVK0100099063.1:0-14797 GCA_900067695.1 Picea abies
CTTGTGACTGGAGTTCAGACGTGTGCTCTTCCGGTCTGCTGAGGAGCGATGTACATGTGGTGCAACCCTTCTTTGAAGCACAAATATCCTGATAGTTCTCCATAGTTTGGGCGATGATGCATAGTGTGTGCTCTATGATTTTCCTGATTGTGTCAAAGTAGACATAGAAGGTGACATTGTTGTCTTTTTGTCTCCCTTTGTACGCAGTATGCCTCAAGTTAACATATTGCGTTGTTGCATGATCTCCTCGAGATGTTTTCAAAAACTGGCACTCGTCAAGCTCCCTCCAGGTGACCAATTCTATCAGTATGATAATCTAAGAATAATGAAATTTTGTTCCTTTATCTTGGGCATAAATGCAATCTATCAGAAATTGATTAACCAAAAATGTGGCCCAATTCATTTGGACCCCTTTTGTGCAGTTCTCCTCAACTGCTATTACTATGGTCGACACCTCATCCTTTCGACATTTCCTTAGTGATTTGTAGGCCAATACCTACGTTGCAAATCTAACTACATCATCACTTATGCTGGCGACATCCAACCCTTGATTTCCTCTAAAGGTGTTGAACTTATCTTTCATACTTTCAGATAATGCCTTCTCCCTATAATTATTTGTGAATATGGTTTCCAGATCCTCCCCTACTGTCAAAAAGACCATTATCTATACAATCATTTTTGTATCGATAGATACTAGTGGATATAGCCATAAAGTCCCTTTGTGGACGTAAAACAATAACAACTTAATGTAGGCATATATTTCTAGACTTCTTCCAAACTGTGGGATTTCTAACAAGTTTGATATCCTTGATCTTTCTAGCTCGGCCCCCCAACTATGCAACTCGACCAGTATTGCACCTGTCCCTGGTATTCTTTTGGTGCATAAATACTTTTCATTTGCTAACTCGGGAAACTTATGTGCCTCTGTTATGTCATGGTCTGAAAACTTCAAGGCATTGATCTTTCCCATCAGGTCTCCCTCAATAATGACACCAGTTGGTATCTCTAGCATAACCAACTGGTACTTCACTTCCTTAGGCAGTCTAACCTATGGTGCAGTGTCCTTTCTCAACGATATTTAATCCCTAGGAAACCTCGGCTGCAAAGCTGAATCTCTGAGCATTTCCTCGAATTCTAGTGTGATCGGTGGTCACATTCGAGATAGATTTCGTGTTATGGCGGTTGGTTCCCCAACCTTTGGTGGTGTCATTTCTCTCTATGATTGATGCTCTCATTTTTCAAATCTACAATTGCTCTATGTTGGATTTGGTTCGCTTGTCGTCTACTCTGTATTCTCTTAGCGGTTATGAATGAAAATACCCTTTCCCTGTCGATCCCTGGTGTGCTTTTATAACCCTTCAATAGTTGTCCATGTACATTCATGCCTAAACTGACGGTCTATTTCATAAGTTGTGTACTCAATGCATGAATTAATGTTTCTTTGTTACCAAATATGCAGATGGATTTTTACCTCGTATCTCCAGTCTGTCACAATCCCCAATGGATTTTTTCATTTATGACTCTGTGTCATGTTTATTCCTTGTCATTAACTCTTTTTTTAAACCTTCGTTGCTTCCTTTTAATTCCTTTGACAATCATCGATCCTATTCTGTGTAGTTTTATGGCTTCTACATGTAATATCCTTGCTCGACACAGTTTCATCCATCTATGTGACACTCACTTGTTCTGCACACTTACATATGCTTGTCTCAGTCTTGTGCCTTGGACCTCGGGTTAACACTTTAGACTTCCTAGTTATTACATTCCTTTACTTTGTTACTTTATGTTCTTTTTACTTTTCCACTTATTATTTCTTTTTTTCTTTTTCCTAATATAATACACTACTACTATCCCTTCATTCTTGTGTAATTCCACCTAGTGTGCAAGAGTTTGGTTGTCCCTATAAATTTTCAGTCAACTTGCATTCACCATTCCTCCTAGGACTTCACCATTCAAAATTTCTAACTGCACAACACCTACCTCTGTCACATACCTAATTATGTATGGTCCTAACCAATGCATTCAAAAATTTCATGGATGTTGCATAAACTTGTTGTTGTATAGTAATACTAAGTCCCCCACTTGAAACCTTTTATATTTAATATTTCTATCATGCCATGCCTTTTCTCTTTCCTTCTGAACTTCTTGATGGGACCCTGTGACAAATCGGTCTTCCTCAAGCTATAGAAACTGTGGAAATCTATCCTCTACTGCACCCGATTCCAAAAAATCAATAATCACTACAACACACAGGCTAAGCACAACAAACTCCATCAGAATTACTACTTATTTCCCATAGACCAACCTAAAAGGTGTCTATTCGGTCAAATTTTTACTTGTAGTCCTATATTCCCATAATACTACAGGGATCCTCAAGTCCCAATCATCCCTTCCTACATTGCAGATCTTTTTCGGAGCGTTCTCCATAATTTTATTAAATTATTATATTGTCCCATTGGCCTAAGGGTGATATGGTGTATTCCTCTAATGATGAATTTGAAATTCCTCAATCATTGTTTCAATTATCTTATTCAAGAGGTGTGTCCCATTATCACTCAGTATACTGCGCAAGAATCCAAATCGTGTAACTATATTCTCAAATAGAAACCACACAACAATATTCATGATGCAGTCTATGACTAGTGTTGCTTATGCCCATTTGGTCAAATAATTTGTCGCAGTGATTATATACCTAACTCTTGATCTTCGCATTGGTGGGTTGATTGGTCCAACAAAGTCTATTGCCCATTTATCAAATGAATGTAATGTAACCTATTGGTGCAAGGGCATCTCATCCCTTTTGGATGTCTTTCCCACCCTTTGACAAACATCACATTCTTGACAATATTCTTTGTCATCCTTGTGAAGTGTGGGACACCAGAGTCTTGGGCACAAAATCTTCTACATGGTCACTTTACCTGCATAGTGTCCTCTTGAAATTCCTTCGTGCACTTCTGAGAGTATCATTGACCTTTCATTCTTTAACACACATCGTCTTAATATTCCATCTACACCTAACTTGTATAATTTCCCTACAATTAGCTGGTAGTCTACTGATTTAACCACTAACCATTTCTTATGTGCAATTGTCAAGTCTGACAGGGCCATTCATGTACTTAAAAACTACACAATGTCTGTGAAGTAGTCGTCCACCATTTAATTGTAAATAACTACGCAACCGACAAGTTGTCATCTAGATTCCCTGCATCTTCTCTTGATAGTATGTGTGATAAGTGATCTGGTCCTGCATTCAACTTCCCTGGTTTCACAACAACCTCAAAATCATAGTCTTGGAACAAAAGAAACCATCTTCATATTCTCCCCCCCAACACTGGCTTGTTCACTAGGTATCTTAGTGTAGAATGGTTTGTAAACATATTAAAATGAGAAGCCAACAAATAATGTCTAAACTTATGCATCGCATATACCATTGCCAATCCTTCTCGTTCTGTGGTAGCATAATTCTTTTCTATTGTTGACAACTTCCTTCTTGCAAATGCAATTGGATGGTCTATGTCTCCTTCTCTCAGTTGAGATAATATTGTGCTTAAATATATGGATGATGTGTCCACATGAACATGAAATTCCTTTCCCCAATCTAGAAATATCAAAATTGGCATGGTTACTAATTTCTACTTCAATGTATCCAAACCTTTCTGACAGTCCTCATTCCAATGGAACTTACCTTCTTTCTTCAACAACTTTTCCATAGGTGTTGTAATCTACGCATAATCCTTAATGAACTTCATGTAGTATCCTGCATGACCAAGGGTTTCTCTCAAATTTCCAACCGAGGTGGGTGGTTGTAAGTCCAAAATCACTGCAACATTGGCAGGATCCACTAATAAGCCATGCTTACATACCACATGGCCCAACAAAAATTCCAAAAGGCATGAAAAAGATACATTTATTCAAATTTAGTGAAATATGACATTTTCTACACCTATCCAACATCAACCTAAGTACTTCTATGTGATATTCCAATAGACTAAACACAGTCCAAGCATCTAAGTAAACTTCAAGAAACTTATTAATAAATTCCTTAAAATATGTGACAACTACTCTTGAAAAAAATGCAAGTGCATTCTTCTACCCAAAAGGCATTACTGTGTACCAATAACTTCCCCACTCTATTGCAAAGGTATTCTTATGTATGTCTTCCTATGCAATCTTAATCTAGTGATATCCTAAAAATTCATTTGTCAAATTATAATCCTCTTTCCATCCTACATTCTCTAGCACTTCATCTATAAATGGTGTTGGAAATGGATCATGTAGACATACATCATTTAGCTTCCTTAAGTCTACACAAATCATGATTCCCCTTGTTTTCTTATCTTGCACTACCATTGTACTTATCCATTTTGATTCCATGACTGGTTCAACGATTCCAACTTCTAACATTTGGTCTATCTCTGCCTTTACCTTCTCTTTATATTTCAAATTCAATATGTAAGGTCTCTATTTTATTGGCTTAGCACTTGGTTGTAAAGGGAACTTCATTTCTCCTAACTCCCCAGCTATCCCTTTCACTTATGAGAATGCATTTGGGAATAGATCTTGATACTCAAGAAGTAAATCTACAATCTTCTCCACAATTTCATCATTCTAGTAATTGTCTATCTGTGCAAACTTTGGATTTTAGCTTGTCCCAATATTTACCTTTCATGTCTTTAGTGGTTGTGCATACACATCAGATTCAAGCTCTAGTACTTCTACTACATGTTCCCCCCCAGTTTCAGGTAGTTCTATATTCCTTGGATGTTCTTTGTCTTGTTCTTCTTTAGCAACATTATAACATTCTAGTAATTCATGAATAGTCATAGAATATATGTGCACACTACACATAAGTACTACATTCATTAGCCCTTCTTCTAAAACTATCTTGGTTCTAATGGCCTAAAAAGTTGCATCTAGTAATGGATATTCATGTTCAAATGTAAATGTTACCTTAAACCTTTGAATTAGTTGGTCCCAATTCGTTGTTTCTCTACACATTTCTAGTTCTAGGTACCAATTCTTAGGAATTGTATCCAACGTATGTATAAACATGTGCATCCATTCCTTCTTCGGTATCAATATCCATATGTTTCTTCACTACTCAACATGATTTTTTGGATCACCTACCCTTGTATACTTCTACACAATATACTCCACCTCGATATTGAATCTAACTTGCATCAATGTTCTAAACTACTACTAGTATTCTATGCCTTCTTTGTGTGCAACCCACTATCTGGATGGAGTGGCCTTCAAGGAAACATCTAATGCCAATATTCTTTTTCACTCAAGTATTTGCAACTCAAATGCATGTACGAAATATTCTAGGTCAGTCAAACCATAATACTTTGGCGGGTCACATATCTTCGTTCCAATCTATCACAACGATCGAGTAATGCAGGCACATCGTCTGGTGGATACTTCATGCATCCTCTAGTGCCAATGTTCTAGAACTTCTTCTCATTCCAACGCACATGAGATAATTCTTCTCCAACTTAGTTCACCATCTTCCATGGGGCTAACATAGTCATCCATTTGTGCAATCATATTATGCATGTTTCCAATTTCATTCCCTTTCGTTGGCTCTATGTACCTCGTTCCTTCTATCGGATATGATGGCACGGTAAATTTTAAGTCTCCTACCTCAAATATCATTTCCCTCCTCTTTAGATTAATAATTACCTAATTTCGAAAGACCCATTCTAACCCCATTAATGCTGGATATGGATTACTATCATCCATGATTTCGATGACTTCAAAGTCTGTTATACTGCACACCACATCTATATTCACAAGTATACCTATTGTTGTGGGGTTATTCTACCCTACGGACTAACAAGCTAGGGCTTAAACTTGCATGCAGATCATGACCCTTAAGAAATAACTTTTAACCTTCTACCCCAACCTAAAACCCTTTTTCACAGGCAAACATGGGAAGAACCAACTAACCTTTTTATCAACGGTTGGTGTAGATCCTTCGTTGCACTTTATCCCCTTGCTTCTGTTGTTGCTCCTTCCAAAAATCAATCCTGCAATCAAGACAAAACTACGCATGCATGCTATTGTTCTCTAGAGGGTTGGATATTAAACACAAATCAAATAAAAACATATAAAACTCGTGTATTTGGGATGGGAAAAGTATATTTTTATTAATCTCAAGATGAATCAACTTACAATGATTATAGAGACCGGCCACCATTCCTCGATCCTGATCCTAGGCTCCTCCTCTTCTTTGTCCTCCAACTGCTTTGCTTGAATTCTCCTAAAGCTTGAGGAAAGGCTAAAGGGTTGGGACAAAACGGATTCGGCAATTGGGCAGAGTTTCTTTGCTATGATTTTCCTCCTTTGAATAGTACCCCTACCCCTTCTTTTATAGGCTAGAAGGATCTAGGGTTTTGGATGAACTCTCGGCCATGCATGGCCGGGAGTTCCAGTTAACTGACCCAAAGCTTTTTGTCATGTCGGAAACTTTCCGTTTTTTGTGATTTTGAAGGCAAATGCGGGCTGTAGTGGGCCTGCTAGCATTTGTCCATGGGCTGTAGTGGGCCTGCTAGAGTTTTCCCGCGGGCTGTAGTGGGCCTGCTAGAGTTTTCTTTTTAAAAATGGATTTTTTAGAAGAGTTGTTCAGCATGGATTTGGCAATGAAGGGAAATGAGTTGGCCTGATGCCAGGTAAGCATGTGAGGTGCAATTCAGGGTTATAATAGATGCCCCCTAATGTGTGAGTTCAGAAGAGGATCTGATGGTCGAAATACATTACCAATTCTTTACCAATCTGTACTGATATGCTGAATGAGTGAGCCCAGGAAACATGAATCAGGAGGTGTTGTCTGCAAAAAATGTCAAATGTCTCACCGAGGTGGGCATACCCATGCTCGGGATAAAAATAGAACCATGGCTACCAATCAAATACACTGTAGATCCATGTCAAATAACTATAAAGAGTAGCCACGAATAATACACAGCGGAGCTACATCTCGAAATCAGAAAGATATACATATAAAGTATCCATCTCCCAGAAGTTGATTTGGCCTGATGGCTGTACTTCAAATCTCAAGAAACAACTTCAAAATCTTCTAAACTCGGGTAGGAGTGTAATATTACTGCACTACCCAGAGGTCTTTGACGGCTCGTCAGTTGTGGACTTGATAATCTTGATGATCGGACTGAAGGCTTCAGTGATTTCGAACAAAGACTTGATTGGACGTTCAGGATGGCCGGGTATGTGAACAAGAGACATATGCAGAGGGGCCGACTCAGGCTAAGTGACAAAGTTCCCTTGGACAATAGCACGACAAGTGATAAGACTCAGGCAGCATATCTGTTAATCATAAGTCTACGAAGCAGGAGGCAACGCAAACTCTCCATATGTTTGGAAGAGTATCCAAACGGTGGAGGACACAAATCAATATAGCGAGCAAAGTTTCCTAAGGTCGTACTACATCCCAAAGTCTGATGAATCAAACGAACAGATGTGCTTTATCCAAGGGCGACTCATAATGCTTTCAATAAAGAAAATACTTTTCCCATCCTCTTTTTGGGGTATATTTGATTTTTTTGTTCTTTTTGTTGATTTGGAAAAAGAATAAAGGAAGATTACGTTACAAGGGAGGAACGAGCACAACAAACATTCAAGCTCAAGGCACAAGGACAAGACTGATGTTCTAGGAAATGATACTCGGGAAAAATCCTCTAGTGGTCAAAGGTGTTAAGACGCAAAGGAAAACTATTACTTGGCTGATGGGTAAAGGATGCAAATGCGGTTGATAGAACACACAATGGTAACATCCTTCGATGTAAGTTTAACGAGCCCAGAGAAGGGAAGCTCGGTGATTTTAAAGGAAACTCCATTGGGGTACCTTTTTCGTCAATAGTCTAGTCGGTTCGAAAAAGGGATAAACTAGCACCGATTAGACATTAATTCAAAACCATTTTAACGAGTGTGAAAAGGAAAAGATCACTCGGCCATTTTTTCAATGTTAAGGAGTCTGAAAAAAGCTTAACTATGGACTCTGTTAGGAATATTCTTCTGGACCAGTTTAACGAGTGTGAAAGAATAAGGTCACTCGACAATATTTTCAATTTTAGGGAGTCTGAAAAGAGCTTAACTATGGACTCCGGGGGGATGGACTCCGGGGGGGTTTCTTTTTCGTAAATTTAGTCCCTCAGGCCCGAAAAAGAATAAAATTATACCTGAGGATACTCTTCTAAAGAATTGGAATTCGATAGAGTATTCCTTTGTTCGTACAGTTGACCGTCCGAACTGAAAAATGGGTAAACTACCACTGGACAGACGTGACTTCAAATTTCAGTTTAACGAGCGTGAAATGTCACAAGATCGCTCAGCAATCTTTTCATGTTTAAAGGGTCTAAAAAGGGCTTAAAAGGAGACCCGTTTAAGGAATGTTCTTCTGGACCAGTTTAACGAGTCTGAAGAAACAATTTCACTCGACAATCTTTTCATCTTTAAGGAGTCTGAAAAGGGCTTAAAGAAGACTCCATAATGGTTACTTTTCTCAGTTAATCCGAACGAGATCGAAAAGCATAAATGTAGTCTCGCCAGATGTTGCTTTCGGATCTCGAAGCGATCTTGAAAAACAACAAAGGTAGCTCATGATCGACACTTTGTGGGTCGATGCCTTGCATTTTCTCATAAGACCAGGCAAAAACATCGCGGAATTCTTTGAAAAGATCCGTGTAAATCTGAATCTCTTCGGGGGAGCAATCCGCTCCGACGAAGACATTCTCCACGACGCCGGAGTTTCGGGAGATATTGATAGATATCGTGGCAGTGATAGTCACCATATTTCCCTCAGCATAAATATCCTATGTAGCTAAGAGGTTAATGGGACAAGGTTGATCTCCCGTCATGGTGATAGTGAATTCTCCTGCCTCGATTCGGTGTAACTCTGGGAGGAAGGATGATCTGTAATGAAGTTCTTCCCATGGTTTGTTCGGACCAGTCATTGCTTCTATTATGGCTTTGTCAGAAGGCAAGACTAAATCTAACGAATCGATGTTGGCAAGAGAATCTTGAGCCCAAATAGGCTCAAGGAGTGGATCTAACTCTTGTGCGGGAATCGGATCAGGAGTAGCTGAAGCTTGTTGAACCAAAGAGTACGCTACTTCAGCAGTCAACAAGGGCGTAGACATGCCTGCATACCCCATTGTTTCAGGATAAATTCGTGAGTGCGGACACTGACCAATCTCCCCAGATCCACTTGGATCTGGAACAAAACGTGACAGAATACTACTCTTTCGCTAGATCTAGCTATTGAATGAACTAAGAGAAATGGATAGTGTACATACCTTATGAACGCTCTCCTTTAATCTCTATTGTTCCTCGCTCTGCTCCGATGCTCTTGTGTCGTCCAATCACAACAACACAAACCAATCATAGCAAAAGCATTAATCTATTCAATATCTAGTCTATACATGTGATCAAGGAATCATGTAATAAGATGACATCATCATTATGGGAAAGGGACATATTCATATATTGCATTAACTGAAAGAGAAATGTACAACCTGAGCCTTGATGTCGTAGATCTCCTTTCGATGGCTCCTAGCTCTGACACACACACTTGCTCATGCATGAAGAAGTTCAACCACATATGATGACTTTGCTTGTAGTCTCTAGCTGTTGTAGCTTCAATCCTCCATACAGTCTTGCACAAGTTCTCCAATCAATCTCTTGCTAGCTCGTCAACTTCTAACCATTTCCATGAGAAATCTCCTCAATATATAGGAGAAGATAGTTTAGTTACTTGGATAGGGAATGATCCCAAGATATCTGGAAAGTCAGTACTTTGCCAACCATTCGAAAGCCAACTCATCCTTCTAGAAGATTCCTTCTAGAAGGATTGAGAACTTATCCATTTTCCTCCTTCAAAAACATGTTCGCACCCTGACCTTGAGTACAGTGCGAGAAGTTCGCATCCTAGCTGAATGCAGCCTATGGGAATGAAGGATTCTCGCAGGAGAGTATATATGCAGCCTGCGAACTATTTTCAAAATATGATTTCTGGAAGATGACAAGAGTAACTTTCTCATGAAAATATTCTTATTGAAGAGTTTGATATTCCATCATCGTGACATGATCATAATATCATCTCGATAACCAAAAATGTGGATAACACCCATCACATCCATCATGTCTGATGGGGAAGGAAGAATCCACGGATCCTGAAAGTAAGTCGTGCAGAACGACGAAACATGAAAGATCTCATCCTTGTGGTGAGTCGATATAAACTTGACATCGCTATGCGGAGGTGGGTAATCAAAAGTACCCATCAAAGATGGGCACAAACCAACTTCTACGTTAACGACACCGGCTTGAGGATTATCAACCATGGGAACCGTGGATGCCCCCAAAGTTGGGTCAGGTCGAGAGAAGGATAACTGATCAATGGTCACTATTCGGCCTTCATGTGGAAACAATAAGACGCGGAAAACTGTAGCGACCACCGCTTGCATTGCATAAGTCCAACTACAACCTAACAATAGATTGTAGTCGATGGGGGCATCAACTACCTCTACTTCGACGCACACGGTCTTTCCTCCTAACTGCACAAGGAAATAAGGAATGATGCCATGCGGTAGGAAAGAACGACCATCGAATGCAGTAAGGAGAGTAGGTAACGAAGACAACTCAGGTTGACCGATGGCTTTCCAGCATGCTAACGACATAATGCAAGTCGAAGCGCCCTCGTCTACCACCGTGCAGAATATATTTCGTGTAAAAATTTTCGTGGGGTGAGCCACTACTATCTGAAATGCGATGTGGTAAGGCAAATGAGGTTTCAAGTCAGTCGTGTCTAACATGATGGTACCCGGGTTACAGGTCTCAGTAGAGCCTAAAGCAGTCAACAAAGCTTTCTTCTGAGCAGGGCAACTTTGGAGGACCTCCAAAGCAGACATAGCACAAGGGGTTTGGGATAAATATTCCACCACAGAGTAGTTTTGGGCATCCCTTGCATTTGGATTGTGAGAAGCCCTCTTAAACGCACCTTTTGAGATGCGTGTCATTGTTTCACCCAACGTCTTCTCTATCTGTAGAGGAAGAGATGGGATCTCAGTTTCTTTGCCCTTCTCAAAGGAATTTGGCTTGCTATAGTCATGTGCTCTAGTCGTTATGAAAGCATCACTTTTCACCATATATACGTTTGCGGAAGATGAATTGTTTAGGGGAGGGCAGTTTTCTTGGTTGCCCACCTCGCCACTTGTAGAGGCTTGAGTTAAATTTTGCCCATGTTGAAAGGGATTAGTCAACACAGCTTGTTGTTATTGTGTGACAAACTTCTGGGCCTCTGCAAGTCGAGGGAATAGGTGGGTTGGGTGGTCTTCTGCACATAGGTTGCATGGATACCTCACCTTCCTATTTTCTGTAATGCCCTCGCCAGCATTATCAGTTGGTTTCTTATCCCCCTTACCCTTCTTGCGTTGTTTTTTCTTCCCTTCAGAATGCTGGGTGGCCTTTGGGTTAGCCGTCTGTACAGAGTGTACTTCCAACCTTTGGGTAGGAAGAGCAACCAAAGCAGGAGTCTGGCTGGCCACTGAGTGTTGTATAGATAATTGATGCAATTGTTTTGTCAATTGCTCAGTGGGCTTGGTTTGTGCCGAACCAACTATACCATTGGCATGTGGTCCGACTCTCTGTTTGGTTTTATCCAGAATCGATCGTGGTGCATCCGACAGGATGGTGTACAATAGACCAGACTGAGAATAGATAAGCTCAAACTATTGAGCTCTCATGATGGCATCTTCCTCGGAGAAAACCCCTGAAGTCACGACGTCTTTGGATAACTGCGGAACTAAAGACTTAAGGAACCACTCAAGCAGGAATGTTGGTGGGACGGGTACCTTGATAAGACTCTTTTGGCGTCGCCACTCTCGGATATGGTCCAAGATATGGTCTGCTATCGTCTGCTCGAAATTGGCTAGCAACTCTGTGCTGACGTCGTATCTCACAGGTAATTGGAAATGGTTATGGAAGGCCATCGCTAGTTCGCCAAGAGAAGAGTATCTTGAACGATCAAGCTCAATGTACCATTTTGCGGCACTCCCAATAAGAGTGCATTGAAACAATCGCAACTGGAGGGAGTCATATTTTAGTGAGTTAGATGAACACCAAAGGTGGAAAGTAGTCACGTGATCACCTGGATCTTCGTTAGGCTTGGCCTTGAACTTTGGAATGTCCGAAGGCAACTTCATCGGCATAGGAGGCCAACGCGGATCGTGACAGATAGGATCATTTAACAACCATGTCAAATTTGGCAAACGTAACGTCACCAAGAATGGTAGTTTAGGTTGTTGTTGATAGCTGGGATAAAAGGGTCCTGGAGTTTGACTGGCACCAGGTTGCCAGGAAATGTTTGGCTGCTGGCCCGGGTTCTGGTAGAAACCGTGGCCCTGACCAGCATAAGGTTTTTGCATTTGAGGAGACATCATTTGATGATTCCCCATGAAGGACATAGGATATTGGGTGTTCATCGTGTTTGACGGACTTTGGGAAGGATTACCCCATGCCGGTCCCGAGGGGAGAGGCATGGAGGTCTGTCCGGGGTTCCATTGACTGTGGAAAGAATTACCCCAGAATGGCATTCCAGATGAAGGAATGGATCCTTGTCCTGAATTCCAAGGTCTTGGTATGTGTGCCCCCAGTGCAGGAATAGTACCCTGTGCCGGCGTAGACTATCCAAAAATGGGTGTGCCCCCCGATGGGAAAGCAGTGGATGCGAAAGTTTTATTACCAAACGTTTCATTCCAAACAAACGATGATAAACTTACTGGCAGAGTTTGTGCAGGTGTTCCTTGACTCTCGGCTCCAAATGGACTCGTGTGTGCAGGCGGCCCAGTGGACTGCTGATGCAATCCACCAAGCGACGGGGACGAAGGAGGGATATCACCTCCAGCGTAAGGAAAAGCATTGAAAGGGACAGGAATGCCCCCAAGTTGACAGGAATGCCCCCAAGTTGACCTTGCAGAGGAGCGTTAGAGCTCCCTGCCCCCAGACCCAATGTCTGTAACGTGGAAGAAGTGAGTGCAGAACTAGTACCTGAACTAGGCATACCGTATGAAAACGGAGGGCCGGTCGCACTAGGTGTGTAAGGAGGTGTGGCCGCTGCGATAGATGGGGTTGGTCCACTGTGCGATTTAGTTGCGGCTGAGACCATGGTGGCCCGGAACGTCGACAAAGGCAAGTTAGGAGAAGCTTCTCCTATGGTAACAACAGTCATGGGAATGGAAGAATTCCCAGTTGAAGTAACAGAGTTTGGTTCCATAACTGGGTTAGGTGCTGATAGGCGTTCGTAGAATTGCACAATAATGTCCAGCCAAGTATTAGCGTTTGAGGTTTCAACCAATCCAAGATTGGCGGCTGATTTCTCTGGGATTTGTTCGGGCTCAATGGTTTGAGACCCGGTTGCTTCGAAAGACCATCGTTGGTCTAACTTCCACCTCAAAGGTGGCAGGGGTGGCTCCAGTATAACCAGCGGTAGGCCCAGAAGCCTTCGTGACCGGCGGAGCTCTGAATCCTCCACTGTGTGAGAAGATTCATGACACGCTAAGGTATTCTACATGAACAAACAAAAACACACACTAAAAGAAAGCCCCTAGAAGATAAATCGAGTAAGCACTAAACTAGTTGGAAGAATAGTTACAATAGCCAACACTAGAGAAACTTACCGGTGCAAGTGCAACTCGAATACAGAAGCACCCTCCGGTTATACTCTGCAAAGCGTGGCCCGATGTCTATCCTAGGTACCATGGTATACCCCCGCAGTCACCTTTGTATGTCCCTAGAAATGATGGGAAACTAGTTTGCCAGCACGTGAACAATTATCAGGCGGGTATAGTCGATAGTTGGGTAGACCACAATGAGCAGGTTATCAAGCCCAAAACCTGTCAAGGGTATCGAGAGAAAATGGTCCGGAAGACAACTGAGGAACTCAAACAAATTCGAGACCCACGAAGCTCCGTGGCAAATGCAAACGATGGAATCCCTTAACAAATTCTCGTTATGTGTTCTCCACAACACTCGGTCCAGCTTTGGAGGGGTTATCTCCGCTAGCTTTCCTTACGCGACCTCGTGTTTAGCCCCTGTGTTAGAGGGGGGTCCTGAATAACTTTCTGTGACTAGACTTCTACACTTCCTATTGATAGACTCCAATGTTTGGTTTGGGTGGCCTTGGAGAATTTACTCTCCAACCTATTCCAAGGCCCTATTCTTGAGATAGTGTATGCACCCTACAAACAGAAAAGTCTACTTGATTTTAATTAGCGTTGCTTTTAATGGGATTTTTTAAGTCACAAGGTGTGAAATTGAAACTGATGGTGTGTAAAAATACTCAAATCAAAATGAACAAGAAATGCTTGGAAACAAACTTTTACTAAAATGCAAAACCAACAACTTTTCAACAAGAAAGACTTCTTTTCTTTTCAACTTTACTTAAGATTTCATGCAGTAAATATGAAGGACTTTCGCTCAGATCTGCGAGCTACTTACACTCTAAATGCACTGCAAAAACTTATGCAAGAAGACTTCTTTCCTAGCTACTGATGCAACAACACAATCTTCAAATCAAGAATAAAATGAAACAACAAAGTTTCTTTTTTTTTTTTTTTATTGCAAAATAACGCAACAAGGAAAAATGATGACAAGAACAAAACCAAGAGAATGAAAATAAAACTCTGGCTTAAAGCGCAGATCGCAAAAAGAATCAAAGCACAAAATGCGAAAAAGAAATCAAGACAACACCGATTCTAACACTTGCCTAAAAACCATAAAACAAATATTT
>CBVK0100099063.1:16157-28416 GCA_900067695.1 Picea abies
ACAAAACGGATTCGGCAATTGGGCAGAGTTTCTTTGCTATGATTTTCCTCTTTTGAATAGTACCCCTACCCCTTATTTTATAGGCTAGAAGGAGCTAGGGTTTTGGACGAACTCTCGGCCATGCATGGCCGAGAGTTCTAGTTAACTGACCCAAAGATTTTTGTCCTGTCAAAAACTTTCCATTTTTTGTGATTCTGAAGGTAAACGCGAGCTGTAGTGGGCCTGCTAGCATTTTCCCGCGGGCTGTAGTGGGCCTGCTAGAGTTTGCTCACGGGCTGTAGTGGGCCTGCTAGAGTTTTCTTTTTAAAAATGGAGTTTTTAGAAGAGTTGTTCAGCATGTCTTTGGCAATGAAGGGCAATGAGTTGGCCTGATGCTAGGTAAGCATGTGAGGTGCAATTTAGGGTTATAAAACCTATCAATCGGCCAAACAGTACTATATTGTGTTGGTTTTCCAATATTATCTAGATGGGAGACCAGATTAACTGGGGTTTCCCCATCATTTCCTATGTTTTCTTTGGTAACACATTTACATTGGAACCCAAGTCTAAAATGAAATTTTCCACATCATATTCCCCAATATGTGCACTTAGTATAAACTCTTTGTTAGTCCTCTTTTTGCATAGTACTTGATTCACTACCCTATATGCGGCATGGATTTCCCTTACTTGTGCACAATGATCAATCATTTCACATAATGCATTCAGTGTAGTTTCATGTTTCATCAATTTTTTGAAACTTCTCAGAAACTCTCTTAGAGTACTTACCTTCTCAAGTGGATTTTCTGGTACAGTACGATCACATACCAGACGCATGTCGACCACAAGAGGTGCAGATGATGTTGATGCTACCCAATCTAGTCCTAGTATCTCTTTTCTTTTCCTCTGATATGTTTCCTTTTCTTGTTGAGGGTCAAATGTCGACATAGTTTCTATTGATTTACTCACCCATTTCTCAATCTACCTCCCTCCATTCATTGCATCGACCCCTGTAATATCTCATTCGCACATGAAAACTATTATTCTAGGTCCTTCATTGTGTTTCTCGACTGATATCTTTTGTACATTCTAATTTTGGTTCTGGTTATGATTCCTTCTTGCCTATGACTTCACAAGTAGTCGAGGACAATGTTTTTTCACAAGATCTAGTGCTCTACAATATGTGCCAGTTGTATAAACATTTGGGTAGTTAGGAGATAAGTGGCCTGGTTTATTACAATTGTAGCAGATTATTGGGCCTCTACCTCCTATACCAAAACTTCCTATGCCTCAACCTCTACCAAATCCTCCTCGGTTTCCTAGATTAAAGCCTCTCTAATTATTATACTATGGACCACCTCCTTTTGTCACAACATTCTCTTCCTAAATCCTATACATAATTGAATTGTTCTATCTCATCAAATAAAATATGCGACAATCCTTCTCTTCATGCTCGAGTGACTTGCAAAAGTTACAAAATAAATTCCTTGGAGTACTTTTTTATTTCTCCATCAATGGACAATCAGGTGGATGATGGCCCCATTTTTTACATATTTCATAGTACCCTCCTCCTGGTAATGGATTAGATGCTCTAGTCACCAAATACTATGCAAAAGAAGGGAATTCATCCTTATGGTGGCCTTCAGTCCTACACTTGGTACACCAGACTTGTTCCCACTTGTCATTTTCTTTCATCAATTCTTCTAATTGAATTTTCAAGGTATTTAATTGTGTATGGACTTGAGCCATCCCCCCACCATCTCCTACAGGAGATGCTTCTAGGTTCATTTCAATCTCCAAAGCTTCAAGATGTGATGCAACCTTTTGTTGTACCAATAGGCAGTGAATGTGTGCAATAGTCTAACAATAAACCATTCTCTATGTTGTTGATCTGGTATTTGAAATGCCAATCTACCCATCAAATCCTTAAATCTTTGATCATAGTCCCAAACTGACTCAGTCTACACTTGTTTGATTTCCTTCAACTCTGTAATGTACTGTGACTCAGATTTTGGCTTCTCGAACTCTTTCAACAATGCTTGTATAATTTATCGTAAAGTACTCACTTGTCTAGTAGGTGTAGTGCTTTGCAATTCATATACCAAACAAATGTGCATCCTCTAAACGTTGTTTCCAATTGCGCAATATTTATGTCCTCCTCCTGGACATTCTTCACAACCCAAATTGTTTCACATACAAATATTTTGTGTTCTGGGTCCTCTGACCCAACTCTGTGGAACTCAGGTAGCCTCAATTTGTTGTCTAACCCTGCCATGTTGTTTTTTGTAGTACCTCCCCTCAGCGATGTTGGTTGACTCTAAATTGATGCACTACTTCTGTTGCTCTAGATACATCTACTATGTCTTCCTTTGCTAACTATAAGTTCTTTTGACAAATCCTAAAATGTTATTTGAGATCCAAGTGACGTACCTGGGGTTTTCGAATCAACACAGAATCTAGCCTGAATAGGACTTAACAACTCTTCTATTATAGGAATAAACTGAGAATCCTCTTCCTCTCCTTTTCCGTGTGGTATTTCTATGATCTGGACTACTGTGTAGGGTTATCTCATCTCATACTCATTGTGTGGCTCTCCTTCCTTAGCCCTAGAATTTAGTCTCTTGTACCTTCTTCCACTACGCAATACTCCAAACTCATCTTCCTCTTCTTATACACCTTCTTCGTTTCTATGCATCCTCAGTTCCTCCCTTCCTTCTTCATTTCTTCCTTCTTTCTCTCCTACCTTCATATTATCCCTTGGTCATCCCCCAATTCCCCTATGTGTGTGAATCCCCTTAACAGTAAGATTACATCTTCATCACACACTTGTCACACAACAACATCTTTATCCAAGTACCCAAATATTTCATAAACCTTCCACATGGACCCTTGAAGAAATCCCTTTCTGCAACACTATATGACTGGGTACAATCTACTGCAAATTCCGTAATATAAGCTCCCAATATGTTGTTCAATCAGAAATCAACTATGCGGGAAGCCTTATTACTTACAAAATCCAATTGTCTTGCCAACTCAGGAGTCAAGTTCATTAGCACTATAGTACGATATCTTTCAGTGTTCTCCACTAATATTTCTAACCATTCAGTGAAAATAATAAGAAATTTGCTAAATAAAATCTCATGCAACTCTATAAACGCATATTGTTGCAACCAATTTTCATCGCTCATCTGAGGGTTTCTATTCTCTCCTTAGGAAAATTCACGTTCCTTCCTTTATATCAATTCGACGATCTCTTTCTTAGTCGGCCTCCAAAACATTACCTCAATTATAGATTTCAGGTCCCAACAACTGAACCATTTGTTGGTGCATAGTTGTAAGACCCTAGGTTCAATTTACTTTAACCAACAAAACCCTTCAGATACCATCCCTTTTGACATCTCTTGCATGCAAGTGAAGTCTCACCCAAGGTATCTATTGGGACTGCAAGAACCAATTTTCTGTAGAGATGAGGGGATGTGAGGTCATCAACATGTTCATTGATACTTATATACCCCATGAACAATATTTTATGTCTCTTATCCCTTGATTAATCAGTAAACTCAATTATACAGTATCATTATAATGTAGATTGTGACATAGACCATTCACTCGAACATTCATAATTATTTCACAACACTCATATAACAAAAAAAGCTAGATATAATTATGAATAAACATAACATCCATTAAAAATCACATAAAAAGACACATTCAGGTGCATAATTTAGTGTGGTTTCACCCAATCCTTGGGCTACGTCCACAATGGCTAACTTCTTTATTATTCTTCATGCAATCATCTCAGGCTTGCGCACTACACTACAATAGATACATCATGATATCATTCCCCATATGGCCTAGCCACTCTATATTGCAACCTCTCTCTAAAAATTCTTCCCTAAACCTTTAGATATAGAATCTCTCTCTCATTCTCAACCTATTCTCTTAGCAACAACAAAAACCTATTCTTCCCAACCCATTACATATTTATACATAGAGTTTAGGGATTAAAACCCTACTAGCTTATCCTAAAACCCTATGACAACTCATTATGACTCATTACAATTCATAACAACACATAGTTCATGCATGCTTTTGATGCCTTCACACTTGTATTTTGTTTTTCTTTCCTTTTCACATGCATGTTGCTTTTCCTTCCTTTTCGACTACATGTTTTTCTTGCTTTATTTCCTTGATTTATTCACTTTCTTTATCTTCTTATGCATCGCCAAATGCCCTTTTATTGTGCACTTTGATCTTGAATGTGCCTTTATTGTGCACTCTGATCCTGAATGTGCCTTTATTGCATGTATTCTCAACCCTTAGGATATTTCTCAAAATTGCATCCAAAATGTCTATCCAACACCATTTATTCTAGAATACATTTTCCCTTTGTGATCTATTTCTATGAATACAATATTAATAGAAATGATTATGAATCCTAAGAGTTCAATGGGAATAGATTTTCTTTCTCAAAGGACCTTTAGGTCCTCAACTATTATGATGACCAAGATATTAGTTGACTAAAGGTTTGCAAAGAAAAAATAGCCTCATTTTGGGACTTTTTGTCTTGCAATCTTACATGCATCAAGATGATATTATAGGATGCTCAAACATTAATTTTAGAATAAATATTTATCCAAAATTCACTTCAGGATTTTCCTAGAAACGCAAAGACTAAATATAGGTTGGATAATGACAAAAAGACACTCTCTACCACTCTATGTTGATGTCAAATTTCTCAAAAATAATGTTGTAGGTAATATCCCTTGTAGGCACTTTATATGCATATCAATATTTTTCCTTCCATGACCTGCACTGTATAGATATTAGATACACCATATGTCTGTAAAATCTCCCATATCAAGACTATGTTGGAATAGAAGTATTAATATTTGTATGACACCCAATGCCTGGGCTCAAAACTTGGTCCTTTGTGGCTTGTGAAATCACACATAAAATACCCAATCCTTTCTTCATTTATGTTAGACTATTTAGGAATAAATGTTTGACAATTTTGACAATGCATGTATCACCATTGGCTACTCAAAATCACTATTACAACAAAAAAATTCACAAACTACTACTAGAAATGGGACTAAAAATGATATCCTTTAGTTTTCTTTGGAAAAGGTCTAACATTGGTACACTGGATTTGTCATAGTGAAGAGTGCATATACTTCCCTTTCTTGAGCACATTACAATTTTAATTTTCTACCTCCAAGTCTTAAAATAAAATTTAAACCTAGTTTATGAAAGTTGGCCTAATTACGTATTCAATTTTGAAGACAAGGATGCCCATCACCCATGCATGGAGTAGATTTTTAGCTTGACTATAGAAAGATGTACCATTTTCAATTTTCACCAATCTATTTGTGGGACAATAGTCATTACTTCCAGACATTCTCTCAACAAGAAGAAGATCTCCAGCCAATAAATCACCATCTTTACTCCCAGTAACACAACTTTCCCATCTATTTCCCAACATGGAAATTAGAATGATTATTGAATGAAGATGACTTAGAAACAAACGAGAACAATATTCTATAGTAAAACTCACAAATGGATTCAGAATGTCGCCTTTGAACCTATATTTCATCTCTCTTTTTATTACTAGAGTTACTAGAACATGAAGCATCTGGGTTGCTCATCTTAAATGTCCTTTTTCTAGAACTCTCATGTTGGAAAGAGGAATATATTTTCCTCCTTTTATTCTTGGATTTATCTAAGGAAATAACAACATGTATACTTTATCACATAGTATTTTTTGCAAAGTGTCTAAATAAGCATGTCATCATTGCATGAATACCAGTGAGAATTTGCATCCTTCACATATGCATAATAATGACTAGAGTCATGTGAGTATCCTAAATGGACAATGGTACCAAATATTTTATACTCTCGTTGCACATCTTGATTGCCTAGAGTTGTGTTTGATACTCCCTTTGACTCTCCTATTCTTGAACTTTTTTTATTCCAAATTTTATTTCCTACAGTTGTCTGGCTAGAATCTCCATATCCCATTTCACTTCAAAATCCAAATGTCGAAATCTTAGCAACCTTGTCATCATTATGATTTAGAAACCACAATCCAACTTGCAAGCATTGTCGTGCAAATAGCATAGAAATTTTAGCCTATTGACCAAGCTGAAAGAACACCCCCTCATATGGGGAAAACATATTGTTCAACTCAATGGATCCTTTGCTTTGATCTTTCTTTTTTATACCCAATAGGTTGGTGGGTAACAAGCATTAAAATTCACATGAAATCTAAACAATGCAACATATATATTAAATTAAAGGAATAAAAAAAAGATACTAAGTTGTGCTCAAAGGTACATGGTCATGAGTTTATTAATTCCTCCCTTTTGGTATAAAAAAATTTACTTTACCATTGATTATGTTGATATACTATTTGCAGGTGTTAGAGGTTGACTCTAAAAATGTGAAATCCTTATATAGAAGAGCATAAGCATATATCGAGACAACAAATCTAGAGAAAGTATAGTTTGACATGAAAAAAAAGGCGCTTGAAATTGCTCCAAACAACATGTGTGTAAAATAATTAGTTCCTTTTCTAGTCATGCCTTTGAAATTTTCATTTCATAACCTTTTGGGAATACTATGCTAAGTTCTCAAAAAAAATTGTTCCACAAAAGAAGTTGGATTGGAAGGTTTGATTAGAAAATATCCAATCTATGATTGGGGAAGCAACACATTTATGTAGGATAGGTTCTCAATCTATCCTTTCATGCCATTAATTATTGTCTTTAGTGTGATTAATGGCTTATTTAAAATCTCCGCCACTTTCTTATGCACTGCAAAGGAACATGTTGTTTTTTTCTCTTGATTAGTGCCAGGGTATGTAGACTAATGTTTTTTCTTTCCATCTAATAGGGATATGAATCTGGATTACAAGACACTAAAACATAAGTAAAAATAGTATAACAAACAAGAATCTAAATTATTTGGCAACATGTTTATCAGGATGAGTAGTTTGGAGGCATAATAAATTTATTGTACAAACACAATAATAAGTGCACTTGCTATCCAGAGTATCTTTTGAATTTTATCAATGTATCCCTTAAATTTTACAATTACATGTGCCAAAATCTAGGATTCAACCAACGTTGTTAGAGATCAAAATTTGACTCTAGTGATATTGAAACTAGAAAGAAAATATAGCTAGGCATTGAGGTAGGATATGAAAGATGTTGCATTTTCCTCTAGTGATATTCAAAATGGGAAGAAAAGAAAGCATGGAACTGAGGTCAGATAATGAAAAAGGATTATTTTGAGAAGAAGTCTGAACATCTTTTAGATATTGTAGTAGCTAGCATACATACATCACTGGATTAGAGCACTGATGATAATATGTCAACTGAGCATACAGTCTCAAAATTAAGTAGTGTGTATGATGTTGAAGGGAGATTAATTTCACTGCAATTTTCTAGTTGTTCTCATGGTCTCACTCTTAACCACTCAAAGATATACTCTTTCTATACACATTCATTTTCTTCTTTTCATTGACTGGGATAGAATTTATATATATCTTAGATAAAACAAGATCATATGAAGGGTTCATGTCTTTGTAATTTTTATGATGAAAAGTTGGAATATTCAAATACAATGAACTAGGATTTCCAAGAGGAATGGAAGTGCTTGATAAAATATTTGTTGGAGAACGATGTCATGTTGACCATAATCTAGCTACTTTCATGATATCATCCTTTAACCAAATGAAGATCTTACTTTTATAAGTGGGCCTCTCTCTCTCCTCTCTCTTGCCATGGGGCTCTCTAACAAATTGCAATTTCATGTCATTAAGATTAAACAAACTAGCATGGATGGACCCATTCATTCTTATGATAATTGGTTAGCATAATAAAACAGAATATATTGCAAGTTCCATGGTGAGTGGGAGCACTTTAATAGAAGGACTCTAATAGATGTATGAAACAACTTCCTACAATTGTGGGGTGTTAATTATTAATGGCATATGCTTGTTCCAAAACATAGGTATTCCAATAGAGGAAAAAAACCTTTAGTAACCACTCACACAACCAGATCAAAGATCAACACACTGATGTTTTGACGTGGTAAAACCCCTACAGGGAAACTTCCATGGACCCAGCCAACACAACCACTTGGAGCATTTTATTAATGAAAAAGAAAAAGATCACAAAGATATTTTACAAGAGATTTTCTCACAATTGATCATTGGAAAATGACCCTCCATTCTCTTTAAAGAGAGATCATGGACCAATCGGGTGTTAAGCCACATATCAATGGTCGTTAAGATCAAGGAGAATATGACCTGTCGGATCACTCTATGTCGATAACATATCATGAATGTTGTATTTCCTAACTACAAATGCATACTAAATAAACACATTAAGAAACACATTTTTACCTAATGACACATTAGACCAAGTATATCTTAACTAAATCCTAAGTGTCTAAATATCCTAACATCCCCCCTTAAGAATAACTTAGGATAGGATTGAAGGATTTACAATAGTGACACAATAGGATAAGGAAGGAGGAATTAGAGCCTATCCCCCCTTGATGATAACTTCCTGAACTCCTAACATAGATCAAAGTTTGGAAAACTTCACTTCTATAAGAGACTTTGTGAAAATATTTGTAACTTGATCTTCTATAGGGAAAAAAAGCACTTCAATAACTCAATCATGAATGAGTTTTCTGATGAAGTGCATGTGTATCTCGATGTGTTTGCTACATTGATGTTGAACTAATTCTTTGGCAATATTGATGGCACTTTGATTATCACACCAAAGGCTGGTCAAATTTTGTTTCTGCAATCCAAACTCTGAAAGGATCTATCGAAGACACAAGGCTTTTGACTTTCATTTACCAATGCTTGGTACTCTACTTCTGCTAAATAAAGTGAAATAGCTTGTTGTTTCTTACAAGCCCAAGTGACAGGTCCTTAACCAAGGATGAAAACATAACTTGCAATATAATTTCGATCATCAAGGTCTCTGATCCAATATGAATCAGTGAAACCAACCAATAAAGGAGTCCCCCCTGAATTGTAATGTATCTCAAACTGAATTGTACCACGGCCATAGAGAAGTATCATTTTATATAATTTCCAATGGATTTCATGGGGTGTTTTCATATACCAAGAAACAAGAACAACATCAAATGAAAGATCAGGATGGGTATGAGTCAAGTATAAGAGTCTACCAAATAACTGATGGTACAAGGTAGCATCAACTTCAGGAGAAATACAGGTGGCAACAAGCTTGACTCCGTACTGGAAGGGAGAAGGGGTTGGTTTACAATATTCCATGTGAAAGTGATGAAGAAGCTCACAATCATACTTAGACTGGAAAATAAAAATTCCTTCATTGGTTTGAAAAACTTGGAGGCCAAGGAAATAGTGCAAAAATCCTAAGTATGTCATTTCAAATTTCTTCTTAAGGCTAGTTTTTACATGGTTTAAAAGTTTTGAGTCACCGTCAG
This sequence comes from Picea abies, assembly GCA_900067695.1. Taxonomy (NCBI): domain Eukaryota; kingdom Viridiplantae; phylum Streptophyta; class Pinopsida; order Pinales; family Pinaceae; genus Picea; species Picea abies. Next base: position 25,623 of record CBVK0100099063.1, read on the forward strand.
TAAAGATAAGGTCATCAACATAAAGGATAAGGATTATGAGATGGATTCCTACTTTCTTGGTATATACATTAGGATAAGAATGGCATCTATAAAATCCGGTGTCAATAAGAAAGCTATTCATTTTGGCATACCAAGATCGGGGAGCTTTCTTAAGATCATAAAGAGATTTATTAAGGCGACAAAAAAGGCTAGATTCATTCTAGACATAGCCAAGAGTTTGTTCCATGTAGATTTATTCTTTCAAATCTCCATGCAAGAAGGAGGATTTAACATCCATCTGATGGACCTCCCATTTATGTGAGGCAGCAAGGGAAAGAACAAGGCAGATGGAATTCATTTTGGCTATAGGGGAAAAGGTTTCATTATAGTCAATTCCTTCAACTTAGGAAAATAATTTGGCAACTAACCTATCCTTGTGTCTTTAAACACTTCCATTTTATGCATACTTAGTTTTGTATACCCATTTGCATCTGACAAGTTTTCTTCCTTTTGGAAGAGGTACAAGATCCCAAGTATCATTTGCAATTAAAGAACAAAAATACTCTTCATTCATTGTTGTATCCCAATCTGGATGACCTGAAGCTTCTACAAATGTATCTAGATCATGAGTCTCTAAAACTTGATCCAAAAGAGAAGAGGCTCACTGGAACTGTGAACATGTCTGACATTGATATGAAGGATCACTGACAATATCACTAGCTGCTTCTCATGTTGAAAAGACCCATCTAGGAAGCGATGGAGTTGGTGTTGGTTCAGGTTCAAAGTCCTCATATAGAGGAAGGTGAGTAGGCAGAGGTAGATTTTCATCCTAACTATCATCATCTAAGAAGAAACCAAAATAGGAACAAAAGAAGGCACAAATTTCAAAGATGGCTCACAGGTTGAAGAAGGCACAATCGTCGAATTAGGCTCGCATGCCAAGATATTTTCATCAAATTTAACATATCTTCTAATAATAATTTCATTACAATGTGGTTGAAGAAGTCTATAACCTTTGACATCTTCATAATAACCAAAAAATATACACTTCTCACTTTTAGGCTGCAATGCTTTCCTTTTTTCATCAAGAATGTCAGCCCATGCTATACTTCCAAATAAATGGAAGTGACTTACATTTGGTTTAATTTTAGTCCAAGCTTCTTTAGGTGTTATATTTTTAAGAGCCTTTGTGGGAGTGTGATTTACTATGTAATTTTCACAATTGATGACTTTCGCCCAATACTTTAGATTTAATCCCTTAGATTGGATCATACAATTAGCCATTTCTTTTAATGTGTGGTTTTTTCTCTCAGCAACACCATTTTGTTGTGGTGTATATTGAACAATGTGTTGCATTTGGAGGCCCTGTGTAGTGCAGTAACTTGTAAAATTATTGTTCACATATTCACCTCCATTATCTATTCTTAACCTTTGAATTCGATGTCCAAATCGTTTTTCGTTGTTAAGTTTTAAGAAGTAAAACCAAGTACACTTGTAAAATTCATCAATGAAAGTTAAGAAATAATTGCACCCAGAAAAGGAATGAGAAGAAAGTGGACCACACAAGTCACTATGAACAAGTGGCAAAGGGCCCGAGGTGTGCCAAGAGGCACGTTTTTCAAAATTGTCCCGATGATGTTTGTCGAGAACAAAACCGAGAAAAACACCATCTCTGCATGAAACAAGAGGACGAAAAGTCACCATCTTTTGATTACATATTTGTTGCAATGAGCGATAGTTTAGATGACCAAACCGCTCATGGCAAATTTTTCTCAAGTCATCGCTATGAGAAACAAAAACTGATGGAAACGATGATGACCCAAAGTTATCAAACTTTTGCAACCTAATAATATAATCAACAATTTCAGTTGCAAGAACATGCTTAGGATCTTTTAGATCCTTGATTGCAACTTGGTGAGGTGAAAACTCTATAGTTTTACCTTCACCTGAATGAGTGATTTGATATATTGATAGAAGGTTACAAGAAATACTCAGAACACATAATACATCATTGAAATTACCATCTACTTGAAATGACCATTATTGAAATTGTCTACTTGAACTGTTCCAGATCCTACAACACTAAGAGATCTATCATCACCAACAAATATTGCCTTGGTGTTACATTCATTTAGAGTAGAAAATATGTCTTTTTCTTTAGCCATATGATAAGATGCTCCAAAATCAATAAGCCACTCATCAGAAGAAGTAGAATTTGCATTGAAAGAGAAACAAGAAGTCGAAAGTGCATGTCCATGAGAAGAAGAAGAATAAGTAGAATCAATATTGATGTTGTGCTTCTTCATCGTTGCTTCTAAAGATTTCATATTATTGCAACATTTGGACTCATCATGACCATATTTATCACAAAAGTTGCAATGTATGTAGGTCTTCTTATTTTTAGATTTTGCTCATTTGTCACCATTAGGACCTGAAGTTGTCTGAGTCGGTTTGGGACCCTTATGTTGCTTGTTATTGTGGCAAAGATGTTTCTTCTTGGGATTCTTGGGTTTATCTTTCTATTGGGAAACTAAGGCATTGTTGGAGGTACCTACAGTGCTGATCACTCCAAGTTGTACAAGCTTATCTTGCTTTGTAATCAAAGCATCACAAACGGACTCAAGAGTGAGTTTTTTATAATATTTACCTAGATCCTCTCTCGTGTCATAAAAGGTAGATACAAACACAAAATATGCACTACCTAGCTTAGAAAGAATAATATAGATGCAACAATCTTCCTCCAGCTTTATCTCACATTATTCACATAAAATTATGAGTGTTTTAAACTTATATAGTGTTGGATCATGTTGTCATT
>CBVK0100099064.1:0-10379 GCA_900067695.1 Picea abies
ACAGAGGTTTCTTCACAAGTTCTAGCAATTAATTACAACAAGATATGCTTCATTTTTCTTATAGAGAAGGGATATAAAATCTATCTCAATATAAAAATATTATTCCCCTAGATCTAACCTAGAAAATACAAGAAAGTGACTTGTCATCCACAAAGTAAATATGCAAGTAAATGATGCCACATGTACAGAAAAGCCTCCAAAATATTATTACATCCAAGTAAAGTGAGGTCGACTAGGGTCAATAGGCTTCAATATCCCTCAAATATGTGAGCAAAAACCCTGAAATCATGGCAATGAAGTCCTCCAATGAAGCAATTTCCAAGAAGAGTCAACAGTTAGCCTCAAATGCATGAGGAAAGACCCAAGTGTGGTATATGTGAGGTTTAAAGGTGTACATCTCACTCTAAAGGCACAAAACAAGGTGTGAAAAGGGATCTGATGAACAATGTTCCCCTCAAAGGGTGAAACATTCCTTCAAAAGGTGGAATGACCTCCTAAAAGGCATCAACGTCCTCAAATAAATGTACAACAACTAGTATATATGTCCTCAAATGGTCTCAACCCTATTCTCAAGTGAAAAAATAGCTCAAAATATGATGAAATGGGAGGGGGATCAAGGATCCTACTCGTGGCATGTCAAGAATATGCCCGTGCATGTAAAAGTGGCCCAAATGTGCCTCAAATGCTATGACTAATTCCTTGAAATACATGTACTACCTTGAGAACTATGAAACTTCCTCGAGAAATGTGAAATTGTAGGATGAATTGTAGAACCATATCCAAGAGTCACTAGACAAAGTGTGTCAAATACATAAGAGGGGGAGGTACAAGATAAGTGTGTTTTTATAGATGTGACAACGTTTACAACATGATCAACACTTCTACATAGAAAAGAGTGAGTGAGATTAGAGGTTCCCCTTTATCATGTTTCTTAGCAGATCCATCTCAAGACCCCCACATACCTACCCAGGCCATAAATTACCAACATGGTGCCAACTTAATGCCACCAAGAGTTAGTCAGATGAGGCCATATGAGAAAGGACTATCTCAAGGATGGGTACTAGATGTATGGGCCATGACCGGCCACAAAGGGTCTGGAGATACCACCTAGCTCAAACACTTTACAAAAATCATCTAAGCATGGTCCAATACAATACATTAATACAAAAATGGTCCCACTTTTGGCTCATCTACAGATTTGTGATCAAATTTTCAAGTGAAAAAATATCCTCCAATTATGCCTACATTTCAAGGGGTGAAAATTCCCAAACTTGGTTTCTATAAGCTCTCATTCTTGGATGTTTAGTTTGGAATTTAATTTTAACTTAGTAGATTATCAACTTAGAATCACCAAAGATAGTGATAATTTGAAGCCGCATTCTCTTAGCTACTTCAAGCCCCAAAAATAAAGCTTCATACTCAGCAATATTATTAGTTGTTTCATATTCAAGTTTAAAAGATAGTAAATGATTTTCACATGAAGGGGAAACAAAAATAATGCATGCCCCTGAGCCATACTTTGATGAAGTAACATCAAAGAAACTTTTCCAAATATCATTGTCTAATTTCTCAATTTCAATATTTTGGATTATTGGATCTTGAAGAGTTAGAGAATGTTCATCATCACCATTGATCAAGAGCAAATAATTTTGCATGACATCATTTTCATAATATACACGAACATAATTTGGGTTACTTGAATCACTAAGAGAATATGAAATTTTTTCTTCTTGATACAACATTCTAATTTGACCTTCAAATAGAAGAATGGTTTCATAAGAAATATCTAATAGTAAGGTTCCTCCTAATTTTACTCCCTGGGATGTGGATATAACTTACTGGGACATCTACCACTAGCACATCCATCATAACACTATTTGATGGAATTTGGGCCAATACATTTCACCTTTTCTTAATTGAATGAGTAAATATCCTTGTATGGTCAGGTAATGTCTAACCCCAATTTATCCATAATAACTTTAGGCGTGAGATAATGTGATGCTCCAGAATCCAACATGCAATTATGCAACAAATTATCATGAATTTTTAAACTAATGTAAAAGTGTTGTGTGATACTATTCATTTCCTACAAATGTGGACCAACCAACACTTATGGAGAATCATCATGTATATTGATGGTATCTGTGTGAATTGCAGGAGATGAAACACACATAAATTTCTCCAAATTATCTTTAAAAGAGGGAATTTTAAGAATTTCAGTCAAAAGAATAGGCATTCTAATTTTATTCAATTCATTTGTTAAACTAAATATGTTAGGATCTAAAATATGTGTTTCTTTTTCCTTTCATTTTCCTTTACTCATGTAGCAATTTCTTTTTTGTTTTTCTTGTGTTGTTTGTTTTTCCAAACATATAAATTTACCTTAGTCACTTTGGGAATAGTTGGTTGTGGCTTAGTTTCTTGTTTTGAGTTAGCATTGGGTTGAGGTATAAGGTCATATTTATGTTGCATACCCACTTGCAAAGCATATGAAAACAATCTATATTGTGTGGACCATAGATCTTCAACATCTTATTGAAAATTTTCAGAAAAAATGATTATTTATCCCTAATGATTCTTGATAATCTGCTAGAGTCAAATGTGTAGGGATTCCTTCATCATCTAACCAATTCAAATCTCCTAGAGGATCTTGATCTTCAAGGTATTCACATTCAATTTCCTCAATGTTTGTCAAATCTCACACAACATTATTTCTCAAAGGAGGTTGAATTGAGGTTTCCTCATTCCTTCTCAAAAGTTAAGGATCGAAAGGCCTCCTATATGCATTTAGATTTCTAAACTAAAAATTTGGATTTCCTTAACCAATATTCTTTGGTGGATTTCTTTGGCCAAGATTACATGGTACTTGACTAGTAGTTTTATTTCCCATGTCAAGCCTTATCATTTTATTAGAGAATACTTTAATTAGTTTAGTTATTTCATCGATATTTGCATCTTGAGGATTTGATGAGGAAGCTTAAGAAAGCGTTTATTATTTGTGTTTCTTTTTATCAAAACTTTCAATTTTTATTTTGATCTTTCTAGAGGATACCATATTACCTTCAATGTCTACTACATCATTTTGCACTTGATCTAAAGTGGTAGACCTTCTCTCTCTTAACATCATGGAAAAATCATGATCATGAGAAATTGTATAAGTTACCTTAGCTACTACTTGAGAGGGTCCAATGTCAGTGGGGATTATATTGTATATTAAATATTAATTCCAAAACAGTTTCCTCGTTCTTTTTCTTTAGAGCTACAAATTCAGTCAAGCAGTATTGATAATCTTTTTTTTCACCCCAATGATTCATGAAATTTGTTTGGAATAGATATCGTGTATCTATTGAGTTCGCAAGTAAGTTTAAAAACCATTTCCTACTATCTCCTTCTAAAATTTGAACAAAAATTTTCATATATACATCTTCATGTTCAATGGATAAATTGTTAGTGCAATCTTGAAAAACACTAATATGATCTTCAACTAATGTTTCACTTTCCCCATTAAATTTTGGAAGTATCTTCAAGTGATTCTTGGGAATATCATGCAAGTTTTTGGGAAGTCTAAGAGGTCCATATCTAGCATCTACTCATGGATTACCTCCAGGTGGATTTGGGTTTCGAGTATGCATCATCATGTGTTGAAAAATTAAATTTTTAGCTTCAAGGGAAATTGGCTTGCAATTAGGAGACGTTGAATGTGAAAAGGGTGAATATTTTTCAATAGTAGACAGAGAAACGCCCAAATTTGATAAATCAAATAATGGCTCATTTATATCCAAAGGAGGTCCATAAGGATATCTTTAACAAGTGTTAAATTCAAGTAATACCTAGTGTATTTTTTTTATTCCTCTAGCTTGACTAATAGAGTCACCTATAGAAATGTGAATCCTTGTTCCCTAGCAACGATGCCAAAATGGACGTTCTTCCTCATGTTTTTCTTGGCTAGAGAACAATGCCAAGGCACCCTATGGAGGAAAAATGCATCCCCTCTTTAAGCTTACTGAAATAATCTGATAGCCAAAAAGGATAACCCTCAAATATGCATGTTGTTTTTTATTTATATTTTCTTCAATAAAATTGAAAAAGATTAAAACTTTGCAATAAAACAAAACTTTAATTAACGTTTTTATATAAAATTAAATAAATTATGCAATAAATATTATGAGCTTTAACATATATTAGTATTTACAAAGAGCATCATATTCTTGTTTAATCATATTTTTAGAAAAGTATAAAAAAAAATTAAGTAAAATAATAAAAACTTCCTTAAAATAATATTGCTGGGGAAAAATATTATTTTAAAAAAATATATCTACAAGTATATTCAAAACAAGAATTCCTTAATACTTGAATTGAAGCAAATGGACAAGGAGGATGTTATTACAAACATAAACTTTCAAGAAAGCTTCCATGCATACTCACAATCGTGTTTGATTTTGCCTTTATTTAGTAATGAATACGGGACACCATGAAGTGTGAAATAAAAGATGTTAGTAATTTAGCATTTTAATATTATAATCCATAATTGCAAGATTCATCAGGTGAACGACTTCATAGGATATTAATGGTATATTAAAACTTTGATAAATACAAAGATAAGGTTTTTAGATAAATCTATGAAAAACTCTCTTAAAAAAAATATGATGTCTTTTCTAAAATATGTAATACAAATTACTAATTAAATAAGCGATGAGTCTTCTAAAACATAAAAAGACCATGAAAACTTAGAAATCTAAAAGCATAAAGAATGAAATGGTTTTTAAAAGCAAGTTCTCTCTTGTAATCTCTTCTTTATTTAATTTTTCCTTTTATCTTCTTGTGCCCCAAACATTTTTTTTGAAATAACAGTTTCCAAAAGTAGTAGAAAGTTGAACTCAAATTTTTTGAAAATAATTATCCTTTCTTTTTCTCATGCCTAAAATTATGATTTATCTTTTTAGATATACATTTTTATTTTTTTTGCGGGAGTTGTAATGTTTATATGAAAGCATCTTGGGGTGTTCTCATTCTTTACAAATCCTTGCGTCTCAACTTAGTTATTTGATTTAATTTGTTTTCTTCTAGATACTTAAAATCTATCATCTTTGTTGCAACAATATCTAACTTAGTATAAAGGTTAAAAGATGCCTCAACAGATTTCGATACAAATTGGTGATAGCACTTAACAACCTGAAATCAATAGAAAGCTTATCAAAGATCAACTTTCTTCTAATAAGTTCATCGAAATATTTAAACTTCTCATTATTATTTCTCTATTTAAGTAAAGATTCATTGTATCATTCAACACTGAAAAACCATTTGTTAGGTGTCCATGGAGGAGGCAATCCTAATTCAAATGTTGTTTTAAATTCATTTCTAAATTTTTGAGTATATTGTCCAACTGCATTACATTTATTTTGATCTAGCATAATCAAACTTGTTTTTCAATGTATTGAACTTGATAACATGATAGCAATAATTATGTATTTAACACCCATAATTTTCTAGTTTATACTGAGTTATGTCATTAGGAACTTAATTGCTTCATCTACCACTTGATCTTTGTCTTTCAGACATTCCTAAGTTTTGGTAATTTCTATATGTATTTTGCTCATGAGAATCTCAGTTTCTTGAAACACGTCAAAATTACCTCTAAGTTTTTCTATTACTCATATGATTTTATCCCAAATTATATGTTTTGCTCCAATTAGGTATTTTTTTTTCATAATTTCTTTTTTCGGTATCTTCTAAGGATTTCATCAACTCTTTAATTTTTTGTATTGCCTTTTACTATGATTTCATCTCTATCTGTTAATTTTTAATGACAAAACATCAATTATTAAATTACTCTTTTCTAAATTTTCCTTTAATTCTATTATCTTTGTTGGTTTCCACTAAATATTTGTCTCAAGTGCTCCCAATTCTTTCTAAACTACAAATAATTCACTTTTCAAACTATCTATCTCTGCTTCTAATCCTTTTTTAATAGCTTCATCTTCAATAATACTTGCCTTTAAATCCAAAGTTGGCTAATAAAGCTATTTATTTTTCTTCATTTACTCTATCAATTATCTACCTAATAAAGCTATTTATTTTTCTTCATTTACTCTATCAATTATCTATTCCAATCTAAAATTATGTTATGTTAGCTTTGATACCTAATTACTTAATTTTCTTTTTCTTTTTATACTTCAATGAACTCTAATGCTAATATTTTTCGATTTGTATTTTAAGACTTGGATTTCCTTATCCTTACTTTTTACCATACTCAACTCCATCTTTATCATTGAGATGTTCACCAAGAGGAATAAACTTTTGTTCTAAATCAAGAATATTTACAAATCTAGCCATATTCATAACCCTCTCTTGTTTTATCCAATTCTCTAATTTAGTCACCATCATTGTCAATTTCCTGACATTTTTTGTTGCTTGCATTAAATCCTTGGACATGATTTTCTCAATTGTCTTATGTCATTCAATATTATATCCTATTGGCATCTTATAAAGATCAATATTCCCTTTAGTAGTCTCATGTTCATGGGTATTAATTTCTACTTCAATCTTGTTGAATTTTGGTTGTAGGATAACTATGTCAAGTTTTCCATTGTCATATCCCAGTGAAGTTAAGAGCTTAGGAGGCGTTGCTCCTTGAATTGTTTGAAAAAACAATATTTCTTTAGATTGTTTGTATTTCTTTTTATTCAAAATATTTCATTGAACACATCAATACCTTTATCAAATATTAAAACTTATTTGGAACCTCCTACTTATTTTGATAACTTACTCATGAATCTCTTAGTGGGTTTACTTATTGATAGAATCTAAGGAATTGAAATAATGGAATTTTCATAAATTAGTACACTTACATTTTTCCCTTTCTTTGACTCTTCTCCTCAATCAAAGACTGAATCTAGCCTCATTATTTTTGGTGTTGGTTTTGTCTCGTCTTCTTCCTTTGAGTCATCAACCTCTATAATTTTTTTGTATAATTTTGATTTTTCTATATTTTTCATAATATATTCCATTTCCTTTGTTGTCATTCCACTACCTGGATTCATTTCCAATGATGCAATTAAACTCATTACTGAACTTATTGTATGTGATGGTTGATCATCTTCAATTTAGATAACTTGAATTGACTCCTATCTTTGGATGGTTGGTTCATTTTCCACATGTCGCTTTATATTTTCCAATACATTATGTGCCTATAAGACCTCCTACACTTTTTCCTAATCATCTTTTTTTGCAAGTATTTCTACCTCTACATCTCTGCATGATCAGGATATGGGGCAGAATTAATAGAAAATATCATGATAGAAATGATATTATGTGGATCATAAAGTCATATTTTTCCTTCCATAAAATAAAAATATTTCATCACCTTCTCAACCATAGTCAATGTATATTTGCTTTTGATTATGAAAGAAAATACTTTTACAAGTAAGGAGAAAGTAACTTTTTTATTTCTTGAAGAAAAATGTATGAAATTTGAGTTCAACCTTTGTCTAATATATTCAAAAAAAAAAATCTGGTAACTATACATTCCTCATATAAGTATTGATTCTCTACCTTAGTATCTAGGCTTCCATTGAAGAAATTGTTTATATTCTGAAAATAATCTAGGTGAGAATTCATCATGCACTAATATATACATAATATACATAAATTGATCTACAAAGGCTTTGAAATCATTATATTCACCTGGATGTTTGATAACTTTATTCCAATTCAAAATATAAAAAAAAAAAAAAAATTACCTTGTTGATTAACTTTATTCAATCTTAAATGTTCAAAATTAGTTGATTGATAATAAATCATAAACTACACCAAATAATATTGATATCTAAAACATTTTAGGGATTTAAATTGAACAAATTGTTCATATATAACATTAGAATAAATACTTGGCATAATTAAATCTTTCTAACTGAGTTACTGAGAATGAACCCTAAAATTATGTCATCAATGATACACTCATTTTCATATCGATACACTCATTTTCATATCCCATTATCAAACAGAACATTGCAATCAATTCTTGGGATATTTCTTAAAAAACATTTGTTGAGAGTGGTAGAGAATGAACCCTAAGATTATGCCATCAATGATACACTCATTTTCATATCCCATTATCAAACAGAACATTGCAGTCAATGCTTGGGATATTTCTTAAAAAACAATTGCGGAGAGTGATAGGGTTAATTCAAGCACTTATGAGTTTTCTGGTAACGGATTTGACAAAAAAAAATTGTATTTTCTCGATAATTAAACTGTTCACCTAAAGCTTATTCCTTTAGAATCATTTGAATATATGGTAAAAACAACATGTCATAAATATCATTTTCGATAACAGGTAAAAAAACTTTTTTACCATCTCAAGACTTCACTCTTTGATTAGGGTCATAAGAACTAGTGCACATCAAAACAAATTCAGAGAAATGATAGGTCATCAGAAAAATTGACTGTGTAAGTCCACATTCCCAAGTTGGTATATTATCAAGGGCATATTTAATTCATTGGTAGCTTAACTAATGAATTTCATAAGCACTTTCTATAATGACCTTGAGCTCAAATATATCCTAATCTCTATCGATCAAATGGTTAAAATCAAGGTTAGGTTATGAGAAATGGGCTGTGCATGACCTCCAAGTTTTCATCTTGGAGCCATTTCTTTCAACTTAGATATACTGCATTTTAAACTTACAGAGTGAAAATCTAAGAAAAGAACTGATAGTACATGTTTGGCTTGAAAATTTGAGTTCTTGATTTATTGGACTGGTTTCCCACGAACTCATACTGTAACCAAATGTTTGCTTGATTTAATTTTCATCTTTCATTCCTGCAACAGTGTTTTGAAACAAATAACCACCTTTCTTTTAAAAATTTGCATGAGTCACATATAAAATTTCCCTGTCACGAGCTAATTTAATTTCAAACTACCACATCAACCACTAAGTAATTATTTTTAAAACCCAAAAAGCGATTTGCGGAGGCTATAGTAGCGGTTTTCCATCAATGACTTTAGGCTCCCCATTTGACAAGAAAAAATCACATGGATTATTGAGGTTTTATGGTTTGCAGAGGCTGTGGTCATTTTTAAAAGCGGTTTTCCATCAATGACTTTAGGCTCCCCATTTGACAAGAAAAAATCACATGGATTATTGAGGTTTTATGGTTTGCAGAGGCTGTGGTCATTTTTAAAAACCTACTACTTTTGATTGCACAGTGATCCTAAGCCGTCGATCAACGGTTATTATGAACCGCTAGATCTAGCAACTATCACTTTCGCTATAAGCCACTACTTGCAAATTTTAAACCCGCACACTTGATTTATTTGAAATATTAAGACACTTGTCATCCTGTGATTGGTCAGAGAGATTTCCAAACTCAATTTGGCCCCTTTTATCTCATTTATTGAAATTTCTTATAAAAACAAAAATTTAACTAATTTCTTTTAAAATATTTACAATTTAGTTAAATAATTAATTGAAAATAGAATACAATTACAACAAGGGATTCATCCTAATTTTTATATGTATCACATCTATATCAAGCATGATTTTCAGCCCAGTTGCTAACCCCGGAGATGAGAGACACAGTAAAAGAAGAATTGTAGAAATTGAATGAACCCTACTTTGAGAGAAACCATAAAAGAAGAATTGTAGAAATTACTTAATGTAAATTCCATTTATCAAGTCTTTGAGAATCAATGGGTTTCACCACTAGTGATTGTACCAAAGAAAAAGAGTTGAATAAAGCCACTTTAAAGGACCATGTTTTCCTCTTCCTTTCTTTCAGCAAGCTCTAGATATATTGACAAGTAAAACAAAAGTCTTTTCTTTATGGGTTTAATGATTTCAATCAGAATTAGATTGCTCCATAAGACTAGGACAATATCACTTTCACCTAACCATGGGGAACATATGCTTACCAAGTACTGCATTTTGGATTGTGCAATGCCACTGCTACCTTTCAAAATGCTATCTTTGGTATCTTTTTTGTTTTGATCCATGATTGTGTTGAGGTTTACATGAATGATTTCACTGTATATAGAAATACTCTTGAAGAAGCAATGGATAACCTTGGGAATGTTTTTACAAAATGTCAAGAAACAAATCTTTCTCTTATTCATGAGAAATGTCATATGTTGTTAATAGAAGGAATTGTTCTTGGCCATCATATAGCTCCTATACGAATTAAGTTAGACCTAGATAAGATAGAGGTAATTTCAAAACTCCCAATTCCAATAACTCAGAAAGATATGTGTAATTTCTTAAGGCATGTATGATATTGTCACCATTTCATTGAAAATTTTACTAAGATTGCATCACCCTTATTCACATTGCTTTCAAATGATATAGAATTTTTATGGACTAATCAATGTCAGATTGCTTTTG
>CBVK0100099064.1:10388-28384 GCA_900067695.1 Picea abies
AGAATTTTTATGGACTAATCAATGTCAGATTGCTTTTGAATCCTTGAAGTAGAAACTGTCAGTGGCACCAGTGTTAAGGGGACCAAATTGGTTCTTGCCTTTTCACATCTCCATAGATGCTTTGGATACAACTATCAAGGTAGTACTTGGACAAAAATAAGAACATTGACCTTATGTTATCTAATTTATTATCAAGAATCTTACTACTACATAATCAAACTATGTGATAACTAAAAAAGAGTTTCTTGTAGTTGTTCATGTTATGAACAAGTTTCATCATTATATAACTGGCTATCCTATCTTTGTGCATATTGGTCATTCTACCATTCATTATCATATTAATAAACCTATTACCAATGGTAGAGTGACTAGATGGTTACTATTGCTACAAGAGTTTGGCATCACTATGTTGGATAAACCTAGGAAAGAAAATGTTGCTTTTTATTTTATCTCCAAGCTTACCAATGAGAGCAATATTATTCATGTTGAGGATGTTTTTCCCGATGAAAAATTATTCGCATTACCTCTTAACACACCATGTTTGTAGATGTTCCTAATTATTTGGCTGCAGCAAAGCTTCCATAGCATCTCTCATTGAAAGAGTGACAAAGAGTTTATAGACAGAGTACCATGTACTCATGGGTTCAAGTCCAACTCTTTCGTACATGACCATATCTTTTTATCCGATGTCGTGTTCATGAATATGAGGTCTGTGACATCCTTAAATAATGTCATGATGATCCTTGTGGGGGAACTTTCTTGACAAGAAGACTACCGAAAAAGTGTTGCACTTGTGATACCATTTTCCTACCATATTTTGGGATGCCAAATTTTATGTCAAAAGTTGTGGCATTTGTCAAAGAATGGGATGACCAGTTCAATTGGATGAGATGCCCCTACGACCCCATATTTTGGTGGACCATTTTGAAAAATGGACTCTAGACTTTTTTTTTAACAATCATCCCACCATCATAGAAAAAGGTATATATCTTGGTATGGTTTAACAATCATCCCACCATCATAGAAAAAGGTATATATCTTGGTATGTATTGATGATGTGACTAAGTGGTTTGAGGCCCAGTCTCTTTCAAAGGAAACAAAGAAAATTGTAGTTGATTTCTTATATGAAGATATATATTTTTCAATTTGGAGTTCCACATGAAATTTCCATAGATCAAGGTACACATTCCACATCCAATATCATCCAATATGTTACCAAACATTAACATATTAGGCATATAACTTTCACACCATACCATCCATAGGCCAATGGGCAGGTTGAATTCACCAACAAAGATCTAGAGACCATCTTGACTAAGATCATGCATATCCACCATCAGGATTGAGCTAGTAGGATTCCATAAGATCTTTGGGCCTATCGCACCACATGGAGAAATAATAGGCTTCGCTCCCTATGAACTTGTAAATGGGAAGCATGTAGCCATGCCTATTGAATTTGAGATTAAAAAATTAAGGATTGTAGTGCATGTAGGAATGGATATTTAAGAATCGAAAAAACATTACTTGGAATAGATTAATCAATTTGATGAGATTCTTCGGGATGATTTGCACCAAAACTCTATTGTATAACAACAAAGGGCCAAGTGGCATGACAATTTCATCAAAGAGAAGAAATTCAAAGAAGGATATTGGGCCTTTCTATTTGATTCAAGATTCAAGACATTAAAAGGTAAGTTTCGTACCAAATGGCTTAGACCTTATCAGGCGGACATATTTTTTTATAATGGTTCTATTATGCTTCGTACTATTGAGAAAAGAAAACCCCACTCATGGATAATGGCCATCGATTGAGGTTATATTGGAAACCACTCGCCAAAGATGATTTTATCAAAGACTTGATCAAGCAATCATAATTGGAGGTTGTAAGTGGCATGGCCATGCCATCGACATTTATGCCTTCTTGATTTCTTTGCTTGCTCTAAAATAATAATAATAATAATAATAATTAAAGCCTAGTAGTGAAAACATGTTGTCAAACATTACTGGAACTTGTGATACCTAAAAACTATTTTTTGGTTGGCATCACTTGGTTTAAAATAAATATATAATTGTGAAAATTTCGACAAGAGTTCAATTAGACAAGATTTATCTGAAAACCAGCTTATTGGCAGACAATGTTTGATTAAAAAAAAGATAAAAATAATGAAGAATGGACATATACAACAAATCCCATCATTATTAATATTTTTTGTTTGTTACAACTTAAATCTAGGTGTTTGAGGCTTAAAGAATGAACCAAATATGTTTTGGCTACAGTTCATTGCTGTCCTAGTCACATTATGGCAGATATTGATCCCAATTCTATTTTCTACAGATATATTTTTAGGAAATGTCTATGTGTTTGGTCGTTACATAGCATATGTATATTCTCAGCACTTTCCTCCAAGATTCCTCTATGAAATCTTTCTTATACATATCCATTAATTTACGGAATATTTAGAAGTCTTTATGTTGTGGATTTTTTCCATATATCCACTAGAATGCTATGACTTGATCCATATCCATGATCAACTTTTCATCATTTTGTTATGGATTCTTTCCATATATACACTAGAATGCTATGACTTGATCCATATCCATGATCAACTTTTCATCATTTGGAAAGATTTATTCCAGTTACTAATTTCCATAAATATTGATTTGTGCACATGGTATGTACAGGTATGAATCCCTCTTTCACAATTCTCATATTCAAATCTTGTTTTTGGGTTATTGACGACATATTCCTTGACATTGTTTTTTCTTCCTTGTTAAAATGAATTTTCCAGCTAGTATTTAATGCCTAGTTAATATCATGTCACATCTCATTACACCTATTTCATGCTTTTGTTGTACTTTTCCCTCTTCAAATATTTTGACATAGAGGTGCCACATCACTTCATATATTTATTCCGTGCCATATCATCATGATCCATAATTATCACACTTTGTGTGATATTCATACAACCACCAACTTTCCAACATTTCAAATCATGTCGTTTCTTTCAGGCTACAAAACCTTGTTTTTACTGTATCAAAGCTTTGGAAATTATTTTTATTAAGGAAAATTTAATGAAAAATTAATATAGGTCTAGATTGAAAATTTTGGTAGAAGAAATTGAAGAAATTGATAATCCACATTTCACTCTGTGTGAAGGTGGTGTTGATCATGATTTGATAAAAGACACAAAGCATGTTACTCCTAATATACCTATAGTTGACCCTACTATTGAACTGTTGGATCTCAATGACTCTTTAGAGAACAAGATTGCTACAACTCTTGCAAGTTTATATATAGAATCCACGAATCATACAAAACTAGCTATGGAAGGGAATGATAGACCCAGGGGTAATAAATTGCAAATGGAAGTATTTCTAGTATACATCCCAACTATAGAAACCTTAGGGAATGTGAGGGTTTCTCATGACAATGAAAGGCTGACTATATTGCAAATTGAGGTGGCTAAATGGGAAAATATTGTTGAATATTTTCACTCAAGCATGATTTCATTACAAGAGAATTAGAAAACCATCCACAATATGAGAGAACATTGGGCCACATTATATATGGAAACCAAATAAAAACGACAAGTCTTATGGGTTGAGCATAAAGAAAACCAAAAAAATAAAAAATTGGTACAAAATCTATAAGAATAAAAGAAACAATTGTACACTTTCACTCAAGCAGCCCTGGCCTGTATATTACCATATCTAGTATATGTTTTTTCTTTAAGGAACAAATGATATCCTTTCAAATTAGGTATGGTTTCCAGTAGGAATCCTCACATTTTAAAACCTGCATAATTCATGGATGCATATATTAATAGAAGTGGGGAAGATCATAACCTCATGTGTGAACTCTACCAATGTGATTTCCTCCTTAATCATGATAGAAGATGGAATCCAAACCCTTTTGTGGGGGACATCCAACTAAGATATTTTGCTTCCTCTTTCAATCATCAATTGCATTGGAGCAATGTTCTTTCACATATTTATTATGATGAAGCACAGATGAACCTATGGGTGAGAGGCTAGTCTTTTACCCCACTCAGAGTACTTTAGGAGCATGAAAGTTTGTTGAAACAAGTTTTATTTATTCCTAGTATCCGACAAACTCAACATGATACTCTTTCTACATATGCTGACAAAATAACTCGTATTCAGGTGGATTATTTACTAGCTTCCCAATGAATATGGGATTGCATGCATACATAATAAAAGAAATGGGAGCCTCTAGGTTATCCTAATTTTTAACTTTTCCTTACTTATACGTGACTGCTACATAGCTTGCCTAAGATAATGTGGGACTCAATGGATCGATTTGTAGTTTCATTTTCCTTTAATCTAGTATCTATCACCACACTACATATATATTTTTCTTTGGGATCCTTTGGAGGTGGAATCGTTTTGGGAAACCATTGTCAAAAGAAGAGGTTATTCTAAGATAGGGGAAATAAGTCATGGTTCTTACAATTTTAGCAATATTCATGAAAAATACTCTTGTCATGTTTCCTCGAGTTCTAATTTAGATGATTAAGTTGCATAAGGACAGGCAACACTTTGAAATGTGGGGAGATGATGAACTATGTTTTTAACATCTTTTGACCACCATTTTTTCTTGCAAATCTATCATTTTATTTTGCTTTCAATACATTTTTACAGTCTTTTGATACCCGTGTCCTAGAATTAAGGCTCGAGGTAATTTTTTTCATAAACTTTGATTAGAAATCATGTTCATTAATATTCCATTTTGTAATTGACAATTATAAAAAGGGATATTCATTTGTAATCGAGGATGAAGGGGAAAATAGGGAAAGTCAGTTTTGATGTGTTAAAACTATTCTTTATTGAAACACAAAATTTCTATCGAATTTCTTGTCCCTGTGACTCTAATTCATATCTTCGTTCCACAGAGATAGCACCTACTTTGTAGGTGTGAAGGTGCTTGTGTAAATCAACTTTCTTGCTTTATTAATTTGTAGTTAGAAATTTTGATTCCATTTATTACATGTTATAAGATCTGGTAGCCTAATTGGTTCCATGTCTTTATTGTTTAATCTTGAACACATAAGATGTATGATTGACGATTGATTGCAATTAACATTTTTGTCTTTTAATCTAACGTTCATGAGTTTTGTAGATTAGAACATAAAGAATAGAATAATGTATTTCATGTAAGTGTGTGAATGTTTTGATTTCTCCACAAACAGAAATTAAATAGAGTTTGAATTTAGAATTAAATTTTTTTAAGTTCCAACATTTAGGAATCAAATGAAAATATAATATTTTCATCCTACACAAACAGTGTATGACATCTCGCAAGATTACATAGCCCCGGTTTGATATATTAAGTGTACAAGTAAATTAGCATCCTCATTGTTATAGAAATGAATTTAATTAACTTGTTAGTTAGGAATATGAGGGATGAAGAGGGTGAGCTATGCTTGAACCCATAGGACCTAAGAATAAACAAATGAAGGAAATAAATATTAAAATATTGAAGTGGTGAACTTCCACTAAAGTATGAAGAGTTTTCCATTATGAAAACATGAAGACTTAGGTTGTGTACTTTAAACAACAAAACCAAATAAACTTATTTTGGATCACATGCTCAATCAATTGTTGATTGAGTGCATGCATTGTGACCATTACACCACTAATATGACATAAGGAAGAAGGTTAGATGAGTTGTTACTTGGTATTTTGGAAGAGAAGCTTCATAAGAAAGAAAGTGGAAATAGAAGAAATCAAAGGAAGTGGGAGAATCTGTGAAGCTTTGTCACACTTTTTGGCAAGGTAGCACATGAAAATAGTCTATGAAAACCCTTAATCAAGGAATTTTTAAATCCCTTGACTGATATTTTAATACCTTAATTGAGTGCTTAAATGATCCCATAGTCGAGGACATTTTTGGAAACCAATAGATCCTCAATCAAGGTCCTAATGGGAGTTAAGTAAAAACTTGATCGATTTCTATACATTGATCAAGTGTTAGGACCTCAGTCAAGGTTTAGACCTTGATCAAGGTCAAAATAGCTATCAAGATCCCACTTTTTTATAAAACAAAATAAAATAGGTTGTGAAGGCATTGTTTCATTTCAATGGAAACCATGACCAAAATAGCTCAACCCAGCTTCAAACATCCAGCTAGCCTTTGCTCTAGGACCTCAATATAGCATTGAAAATAACCAAACCCCTTTCACTGTGGAATATCCAAAGTGGTAAGTGGTTTTTATTTATTTATTTAAATAAATTATAAAATTTATACAATAAATTTTAATTATTTTATTTAAATTTTATCAATTAGCAGTAATTGTGCTATCATAATTTTAATCTTTTGTTTAAATTTTATCAATTGGTAGCATTTATATTGGCTATTTCATTTCCAACCATGTATCGACAAGTAGAAACTATGTTATATTTTTTTCAACCCTTCGGTAATGAATGGAGGATTGCAAACTATCAATCAATATATGGTTGAAAATAGAAATGGCAACCTAAACATTGCTCTCTCTTTTTTTGAATTTGTTTAGTTGTAAATAATTAATCGGTAGTTTAAATAGAGTCGATTTTATTTCCAACTGTGTAATGACAAGAAAAATGTTGCTGGATTTTTTTCAATCATCCAGTAACACATGAGGATTCTAAATTATTGGTCGATACATCCAGTTGAAAACTAGCATGACCAAACACTAAAATTCATGATATTGAGTAGAGATAGAATCAAAGTGAAACTGGACTACCCTACAAATGACCATCATTAAAACTTCAAATGAACCCGAAAATCAGCTCATTTATCACCACTATTCACATAGAAAGACATTTTCCTCAACAAAGAAATCATAATTATCTTCCCTTGTATCCATTGAAACAACATTGTAATCAACATCAAAACTACTACAAGAAAAAGAGCTTGAAAATGCGCACAATGTATGTCTTATATTGTATCTTAATCATCAATCAAAAAATCCATTTGGGTCTTTAACTATAAGAATTATTTCAAAGGAAAGTTTCCATTTCATTCAGTAAAGTACGCTTTCATATAATTGTATTCCTCCTTAAATCAAAATTGATATATCTCTTGATATTAGCCTCATTGGCTCTAGATTCTCAAAACCACAAAGTTTATGTTTAACTTCCCAACACAAGTTTGTTTTGTAGGATTAAATAGTATTCTTCTAATTCCTTTAGCTCATAAATTATGTGTTTGCATTGATAATTCTTATCTCTACAAATTTGTGCATTTATTCACTTGCAACCATTGAAAAACATGATTTTCCTATGATCAAATTCCCACCAAAAATCTATCGGGAGCTCCCTACAACTTAGGTATGGCATTCCATTCCTGTGAAATTGTTTGACTACATTCCTAAAACTCTAAAAATTATTTAATCTTATAAGGAAAAGAATATGCAACCTATGGGGAAAGGTGGATGCAAAGAAAATGGTAGTAGAGGTGGCCATGTGCAAGTTTGTTTAGAACCTATACAAATGTGCTTGATTAACTCCAACATAACCAT
Organism: Picea abies; assembly: GCA_900067695.1. Lineage (NCBI taxonomy): Eukaryota > Viridiplantae > Streptophyta > Pinopsida > Pinales > Pinaceae > Picea > Picea abies. The sequence goes on from CBVK0100099064.1 coordinate 17,909, forward strand.
GTTGTTGGTTAGACCAAGTACATTATCCATGAACCTCCAAAATTTTCTTCCTAAATTTTATATCCAAAATCCCTAATTGCATGTTACAATATGTCTATCATGCTCACCAACTTGACCACCAACCCCATATATCCACCTAGTTCAAGGTCTTCACCAATAATTTATTCATATATTGATAGGGTTGGGACTTGTAGTCCCAAAACTATAATATACTAGGATCACATGGAGTAAATGGATATTTCCTATTATCAATAAAATAAGCCATCCATGGAGGTATTCCAAAAACCCTTAATCACCCTTCCTCATGTGTAGTGCTTTGATATTCCTCTAGCCAATAACTATGTAATAATGATCTAAGTTGAAAAAAAATAACTTTGGTTTTTTGTAAAAAAACATATAAGGCTTAATTTTTTATTAGGCATGCACCCAAAGTCAACAATTTTCCTTGTAAGGATCCTCAATCAACTAAAGCATATCATTGTTAGATCTAATCTCTAATAAAAGAGCACTCTCTATATAGCCTCATTGATTGTTGGATTTAAGTGATAAAAAGAAATATGTGATGAATAAAAAGCCCCAAGGATCTAGCACATGGCTAAGTCAAAGCTAAGAACATGTGCATGAATCAATGTTCAACTCTATCTAACCCTTAAACATTGTTTCATCATTGAAGCTCCAATCAAAATTATATTTTCCTTGTGGTGTGTTAGAAATTTAAGTGAAAAGGATCGCATCATGACAAAGTTAGTGTTGAGACCTTGGATATCTACCAAATTCAAAACTTTATATATTAATTGTTGGATGGAACTCAATAGGTGATTTCTCTTAGTTGCACAAAATTTTGCAAGTGATTGTTTTAAGGAACCTGGAGTCAACAAATATGGTGTTGAAAAAATATGGATCAAAGTTGAGAACCACTCCCCTTGGTAGAGTGGCAATGATATAAAATTATTTTCCATGATTTGTTCCTGAGCTCACTTTGTTATTACACCAATAGTGCCTACTAGTTTAAAGAGAGCTTCATTGTTTGTTAAGTGTGTTTGTAAATTTCAACATGAGAATTTAGAGACAAATGTCATAATTAAGAGATAATTCTTATGCATGAACTAATCATCATGATCATGTAATAGTGTCACTACTTCCACCATGACCCTAGGATAATTATGTCCAAGTCGGTTGGGAAGCAATGCATAAGTGACAACAAAGATTTCATCCACCAAAAAATATGATTCTATGTCTCAAATTCTCTATGCATGATTGTGAGGTGCATTCCATCAGAGATTGATGTGGACAAGAACATGAGTATTAGTGATCAACAAAGGTCAAGAATCACAATGTCAATGACTAATGGTAGTATGATACTTTCCATGTGAAATGGTCAGCCCGAATGCCTAGAGGCATGGGTAGTGTTGAGGCACAGAATGGATTTATCCTCACTCAAGCATTTTCGAATCTCACTAGGCTAGGTCAGATAGGTGGGATTATCACCTCGAGCCTATATCCTGTTCAAAAATATCAACCAACCGTCAAGAAATAAGTTCTTGGACCTGATGCTATTATCAAATTTGTGTGTTTTGCTGTAAAATAAATTTAAAAATAGAACAAGTAATTGTAAATAAATTTTATAAGAGTTAAATGAATAAATACAAGATAAAACACATCTGAAATTTCAATACACAACAAGTCCGAAATTGATAATAAATCATAAAATTTTATTGATATATTTTCTGAGTTACAGCCAAGTTTCTCTCTACAAACCCCTGCGAGGGTTTGGACCAGAGTTAGACTTAGAAGTCTAAGATGTAATTTTGAATCATACAAAGACAAATGATGTCTCAAAGAAAAACACCAAGACTGAAAATCAACTGGATCAATCCAATCTACAAGCGTATCATAGCCTTGACTCTACAAAATAACATTAATCAACATTGAAACTGAATTTAAAAATTATAATTAAGTCTGAACAGACTATCAAGATAAATGAATGATCTTTGGAGCATGTCAAAAGTCTATGCTTCCTATCAAGATAAATGAATGATCTTTGGAGCATGTCAAAAGTCTATGCTTCCCAATCATTTCTTTTTTCCACCTTTAGAGTAATTGTTCTATCAACAAAAGGACTTAGCTCTCAATAAACTCGGAAATGAATGAATGAAAAGGAATTATTACTTGAGGCAAGAGAAAACCTTATCATAAGTATCTCTTTGTATTTTCTCATATATATCTTTTTCCTTGCTCTCTTCCTTTTATTCTTCAAAAAGTAGCTCAAGTGGTTCAACTACCTTTTGTTACTAAACTTAAATACTTTAGTCAAGATAGGACAATTGTATTTATGATAAGGGTAAACAATAATAATAAATAATAAATAATAGGTGGGGACCCTATTATGTCTTTATTTCTTTTATTTTCAACATTTCAAATACTCCTTACAAATCCACAATCATTTAGCAATATAAAAATCAGCATTATGAAGCATAAAACACTAATCCAAAATATCAAATCAGCATCTACTTGTATCTCCAAAAAAAACATGATATTTTGAGTTTTCAAAACAAATATCATCGATCTATTGTTTGTCCAAAAATAATATCAATGTCAAAGTCATTGTCTTAAGAAAAAATTAAAATGATCCAGGGAATTTATTTTTAAAGAATTCTTCCCTTTCTTTTATAAAGTCTTCATATTGAGACTTCTTCTCCTCAAGCTTGTCTATTTCTGGATGCATGTCACTCAAACTGATTTATCTCTTGCTATTGTTCTCTTTTGTTGATTTCGTTTTGGGGTGGGCGGATGAAGAGGATTTTCCAATGCTATGATAGGTGACTTGTTTCTTGCCTCTATCCAATTGGGAATCATGAGGGGGGTACATTGTGATCTTTTGTAGGAAGTGAGTGAGCCATAGAACTAGCTGAAACAATAGGTGGTGGTGTAAGAATAGGAGATGAAGGAAGAATAGGGACATCATTTGGCCATTAGGAAATACTGGAGAGAGGATTCACAGTTGTATTGCCCAATCCATCATTTCCCAGATGAATAGAGGGCATAGGGTCATGCAAAATATTAGGATGTGGTTGCAAGATAGAGGGCATAGGGTCATGCAAAATATTAGGATGTGGTTGCAAGATAACATTGGGAGGAGTTGGAGGTTGGGGCAAAGCAGGCTCCTCTCCAAGGTTCAAGTGACATGTTTGAATGAGATGATAAAATTATTTAGAATCAACGTCAAAATATGTCGAAAACCGCATCTTCTTATGCCTCCCAGGTTGCCATGATACTTTAGGCATTCTCCCTCTTCTTCCTCTATCTCCCTTATTTCCTTTGTTTTCACCTCTGCTACTATCTTTGCTGAAAAAAATCATCTATATGCCACCATCATTTTATTAGTACAATAATTCTTAAAGTAAAATATAATTCAGTAACAACGAACATCAATTACAATTTGTTAAACATGATTCAACTATGGTTGTGAGAAACATAACCATCAAGCATAAAAGGGGAAGATGAATGGGATAAGTGAAATGAAAAGAAGAAAGTTCAACTCATTGAACATCCAACTTTTAATTTTCTTTCATTTGAAATATGAAATAAAAATTCCTCTACATATGTCTAGGCACTTTTTTCTCTTAAAATATGAACAGGGAAGTGTATGAGAAAGGATATCTATATGACAGGGATATATGATAAAGGAGTGTAATTTACAAAAAATGATAATATGATAGGAATGTATGAAAAACACTGTTCAATATCTTAACTCTCCCAACCATGCTTGTACATCTTCAATGTAAAAGCAATCAATCCTCAAATCATTTTCAAACCATATTTGTGCATGCTATAAATAGATACCATGCTTTGTTTATCATGTTTTGCAAACCATTTTTGGTCATTGAAAACTATAGGTCACATATATCACATTTCATCTTAGTTATATCGATAGGCGAGAGAAACATGTAAAACGGATTTTTTATGAGTGGGATTAAGGGACATTAACTTATGGAAAATGAAATACATGAGGGGAATGAAAAATCCATATAACAACCTTTTTAAAAACTAGACCATTATTTTTTTTAAATTCCATCATATAATTACCCTTCTGATTGGTAAATAAACTTTAAATAACTTATGACTTCAACCAATTTCAACTCATTAATACCATCCAATCACAACCATAGATTAAATCAGCATGAGTCTATGCGCAATAAACCAATCAAATGTAATAGGTATATACCATTTGTGACATAGAATATAGTCAACACTCTTTATTGTTGAGGCATAATATGGCATATATTCAATTCAAATATCAATAAGATTAAAGTCTAATAGTATGGAGAGAACTCAATTTTTGGAACCTAAACTGAATATACTCACAATAGAAAGAGTTTGGGTTCGAGTCTACTCAACCAGAGTCGAATACGTACATAACCAAAGGTTCTTCCTTGAATAAAATTGTTTCAATCAAAGAAACAAGGCGGGATGCAACAACAAAAAACCTTATACTTCATAGCAAAAGATAAGTCTCAACACAAATAATCAACTGATATGCATGTGTATATTCGGATTCAAACTTGCTAGAAATCAATTTCAAATATGGGTTTGACCCATTTTCCCTTTTTAATAACCAATATTTACCCAGGTTTGAACATGGGTTGAAAAATTATAATCCAGGTAAAACTAGAACCAAATACAAGCCAAAGAAAATGAATACAACCAGATCTCACATGAACCAAGTTTCAAATAAAATCTATTCCATGAATTCGGGTTTGAACCCTGTCAACTTGTGTAATAAACATTAATGGGTCTTTCCATTAACCACAAAGTTCATAAAGTTAATAGAAACTTAGTTGGGTTTGAAATCCTCATTTTCTTGCATGCAAATAGCAGAGGTGAGCTCAACTCATTTTTCATTATTCCTGCATTTTACAAACTTTGCTAACATGTATGATTCATACAGGATGGAAAATGAGAGTATGATAACAGCCAAAAACAAATCACCAGCAACCACCAATTTTTCTCAGGAATGAAAGATAAGGAAAGAGAGACTTTTCAACTCACGACCAATCAAATAGAGCCAAAAACTAATTCATTTGTAAACAAGTTTCATGCAATATATGTTGAATATTTGATGCACTTACCTTGTCTAATGGAAAATTTATACGAGTACCAAGACAGTTTCCACAACAATCAAATGGGTTTGTTCTTCAGGCGGATCTCTTTTCCACATACTAAGCAATGCAAATGGGTTTGTTCTTCAGGCGGATCTCTTTTCCACATACTAAGCAATGCAAATGGGCATAACCCTAACTCTTGAAAAGATGGTAAGGCATGGGCCAACTCGGAATTAAATCCAATGTAGAATCAAAATAAACGCATCTCCATCCCATCACGTCCATATCCTTTATCGTAGCCTATGTGTATGCTAACTCAATATAACAATAATATTATACCATGCGTATCACTACGAAGTCACATCACCAAATAACAAAATACCATGTAATATGTCTATCCTAGATATATGCCATTCAATGACCATAAATTGAATCGACCTGTATACTTATTTAAGCAGGCCAACACTTACAACCAACAACATATTACATGCCACTCAAATCTTGTGCACATTTAAAACTGATAGCATATATCAATGTTATCTAGCAATTTATGTTTCAAACATTGTTTCCCATGAACTTACTGCTTATGGCATTTCAACTCAAACATAAGCTTTTGTTCATGACCATAATTTCAACATGGAACATGTTGAAATGTCCACTTGACACTGAGGGAGGTGGGGGGGGGCGGTTAAACATTGCCACAAAACTTTGGACAATTTTCCACTTTTCATAAATTAATTGAATAACATATAGGAGCGTCTCTTTCAAGACTTATTATACCGCCCCGTCTTCGTCTTCGTCTTCTCTTTTGTCCACCCTTTCTCCCAAAGGGGCAACCCAAAGGAGATTCTTAATCTTCTATCTCAACGAGCAAAAAACGAAAGATTTGCTTAACAACCATAATTACATATATAATGAATGACTGGAAGAACAACATTTTCAGCATTCAATTCGAGATATTCTGAAATAGTGAATCGATAGCCAACCAAGCGGAAACCGGTGTCCAACTTTACCCATGCATCTAGAGAGAAACCATTTATTAATCATCCCAGTTGCAAAGGATGATTAATACGCAAGTGAGTACAAGGCCAACGAATATATAATAGGAAAAGACAAAAGCAATCCAGCTTTCGTATCTCGAAGAGTAGTATTTATTCGGGGTAGGTGCTTTTGTAAGGTTTTATTCACTAAGAAATCCAACCAGCTTTCGTATCTCCTATAGTTGCTACTAAAGGTACGGATCCATGCATCTCTGTTGTCTGTCTCTCTATCAAGAGATAATACCTAACTCATAACATAACTCATAAGGCCAAAGTTAACACAAGAACTTCGAAGTTAATAGTAAAAACATAGTTCTAGATGACACCCTTTATTTCATTTTCTCAACCAATATATAAAAAAATAAATATTTTATTTATTTATTTAACTCGAATGAATACATAAGATCAATCTTTTAATATCTTCAACTTCAAGCAACTATGAGAGACCCATCTCTCTATTACAAGACCCAACTTGTAGTTCTCAAATCCAACTGAGAAATGAGGAATCCAACCCTCATAACAAGTCCCAGCTTGCTGATCTTAGATCCAACTGAGATGTGAGGAATCCAATCCTCATACAAGATCCAGCTTGTAAACAAGCACCAACTTGATAGAATGAACCTTCATTCAATCCATTATATATAAATATATATACTTCAACGAATTCAACTACATCTTTTTTTCACCCTACTTCTTTGTTTATATAGTCTCCTAACAAGTATGAGTTTGAAGAATTATGTCCCTTTGTTTGAACCATCACACCTCTTCATTTGAATTAATAATAATAATTTCTATTATTATTATTATTATTATTATTACTAGTTTGATTTAAAGACTTCAAATCCCTTGTTTTGCATTTTATTATGTTCTTGCTAAAAACATGTCACTACAAATGTTGCAAAAATCGAGTTCTACGGAGGCACTTCCTTCAAACCATGTTTTTCATATGACCATATGCACAGAACCATAGGCTTATTAATTTAAGTGTTGCCTCTTCTTTCACCTAATATTGTTATCTCTGAAGTGATATATTCTGGAGGGTTAATCTTGAGTTGACGTGTGTCCATAAACTTCAACGGTTAGATGTTATTTCGTAGCTTCGGTACTCTAGGACTCTGGGTTACTAGAACTATGAGTATTTCAATTCCTTTGGAATGATAACCTACCGAATAATTCATAAAGTGATGGTGACCGCTTGCTTTCGATTAACACCTTCGCTTACGTTATCCTTCCACTATGCTTGATAAACAGTTGAGAACGCTCTTGAAGTAGATCAACGGTTAGAGTTACTTCATTATTTACGCTTTACTATATCCTTCCACTATACTTGATCGATGGTTGAGAATGATCCTGATTTAGATCAACGATTAGCGTTACTACGCGATTTACGTTTAGTTTATTCTTCCATTGTACTTGATCAACGGTTGAGAATGCTCTCGAATTAGATAAACGATTAGCGTTACTTCATGATTTATGCTTACTCTATACTTCCACTACTTAATCCAATGGCTATGACTTAATCAAAGGTTGATATGGATGGTCACTATTTACTTTGGGACTTCGGGACTTCGAGGGTTCGGAGGTCCATGTAATTTTTGTTCCATTTTCCACCGGAGTTGGTCAGCCTTGAAGTGGCCAACATGGGAGTTATTACATCATGTTTTGATCTAACGGTTATGTGAGAATTTGGATGATATTAGATCAACAATTATCATTGAGTTCGGCCTTCGGCGCTTCGGATAGTTGTTGGTTTCCCCCAAAGGACAAAGTCTCGGAGTGACGTAACTTATTGACGTCATTGTTGACTTGGCACTGGTCGAGTGGCTGCCACATGTCACTTAGATTTGTGACTTACATGTACCTAAAACTCCAACTAGACCTTGACACTTGTCACCATCTAATTCTACCATGTGTCCTTGTTGAAATGGATCTCCTGACGTGACACATGTCCTCCTCCTGGATCTAACGGTTGTGATCAATTCTAGATCAATGGTCTAGATTCATTTAGGCCTTCGGGACTTTGGGTTATCTATTCCCAATTCTAAATTATCCCAAAGTGAGATTCCTTGAATAAAACTTGAGCAACTTGACTTCATCTAACAGTCCATATTTGATGCAAAAATCCTAACACGATCCAAAGGTTGTCGAGATTTCGGCTATTGTGGGATCTCGTGGATTCTTGATCCAATGGTCGTGATCAATTCTATAACAATGGTCTAGATTCATTTCGGTATTAGGGACTTTGGGTTAATCATTCCCAATTCTCAATTCTCCCGAAGTGAGATTCCCCAAATAAACCTCGAGAAACTTGACTTCATCTAACGATCCATTTTTTATGTGAAAATCTCAACATGATCCAACAGTTGTCTGGATTTTGGTTGTTTCAAGATCTCATGAATTCTTGATCCAACGGCTGTGATTAGTTCTAGATCAATGGTCCAGATTTATTTCAGCCTTTGGGTCTTTGTGTTATTCTCTCCCAATTCTCAATTCTCCTGAAGTAAGATTCCCCAAATAAACTTCGAGCAACTTGACTTTATCTGATAGTCTTGGTTTGTCCTGAAATCTACATCAATGGACATGACTCTCTCTTGATTCTTTTGTAGTTTTATTGTGGGGATTTCAATCCTGATTGTGTTTCTACAATGTGCTTTCCCTTATGATATTTTTGGTAGATTCCTCTACATGTTGTTCATAACAACTTATTATCACTGCAATGCGCTTTCCCTTCTGATATTTTTGGTTGTGTACTTGGATTCTAACTGACCATGATCATTGATCTATTGGGAATTTGATCTTGATGGTGTTTCTGCATTGCATTGATATTGTGAAATCAAATATGATGCCTCTCCTGAGCTTTAGGTAGATTCATCTGCATGTTTTTCTTAACAATTCATCATCACATTATAATGACATAGGTTGTTGACATCAATGACAACACATTAATGAAAATATGTCCAACAATCTCCCACTTTGTCATTGAGGGAAACACACTAACTTCATACACAAACTCCCCATGTGATGACGCTTCTCTCCTCTAAAGTTACTCTCCCTCTTTGACATCAATGGAAAAGGGTTTCTCCCCCTAATGTTAATCTATGTTTGTCTGTATGTTGCTGACCAAAATCTGAACTCGGGTAACTCCCACTATAATCATGCTCCTCCTGCCATAACTGAATGACTCCCCTTGTCAATATGCTCTCTCTTCCTTTGACATTAATGACAAAGAGTGAGGCTCTAACTATTTTTCTTCCCCTGTGAATTTACTAACTACTTATCTCATTCTATTGGGATATTTGTGTTCAAATAAGTAGTATTTTTTATACCAACTTGTAGTGATACCCATTTGTAGTGATAAAGTCTTTCAAACCTTAATCTAATTATTTTCTTATTTGATAACCAAAATACTCCCCCTGAGTTTTTACTGACTTTCCTTTGTCAAATATAACAAGAGTACAAATTTTACTGCTCTTTGTGATATGCTTCTTATTCTTCTTTGATATTTCATAGGAATATCAATTGAGGATTGATACCAATTGTTTCAATACCAATTATTGAAATGTTAATTTTGTTATCTTTTTTGAATGATACCCCTTGAACTTCTCTGCTACTTTTTCCCTTCTTCCCTTTTTACAAAAGTGAAAAAAGGGATCTTTTCTTGCTCCTTCTAAGGTCATACTCCCCCTAAGGTGATGCTCCTTTTTATCCATTTTCTCCTTCTTGTATTCTACAACTAACCCTACCAATGATTTTTCTTTTGACCACTAATCTTTAGATAATCAATATTTTCCATATTTTATTTTTAAAAACTCTTGGAATAATCCTTTGATTTTGTAGAAACCAATTTAAAATTCTTTTTGTATTTTCTTTCTTTGGCTAACAAGTTATGACATCATCAGAATTTGATATTGTCCCATATTCTTCTATAGGCACTTCCCTTTCTTGAGCTTGATCTATTTCATATTGAATTTCACATTCTTTATTAGGACCCTCACCCATCGTTTTCTTATTATGAATTTCTTCATTTTCAAGTGTAATATCATCTTTCTTGCTTTCTCCTTCAAATTTTCTTCTCCATATCTCTCTATGAGATATTATGCCTTTTGGACCTTCTCTTTCTAATTGTGTTTTTGGAGATTTGTCATCTCCTCTCTTCTTCCTAATTTTATTAGGTTTTCTCACTGTCTTGAATGATTTATTTAAGGATTGACTTTTTGAACTCATGCAGCTTTGGGATTTGTGCCCAAACCTATCACAATTATAACATCTCATTGTATGAAAAATAAAATTGTGTGCCCAACAAAATTGCATCTCCAACATCTAATTGAGTTTTT
>CBVK0100099065.1:0-24737 GCA_900067695.1 Picea abies
AAGGAAGCTACTTGGAGAGTATAAATAAGAGGCAAGGCTCTCTCATTTTAGATAAAATTGAGCATATTGAACACCTATAGGTGTTTGAGGTAATAAAAGGATATCTAAGCCTAATTTCTAAGGGAAGGTGAAGAAAAGAAGGCCGAAATTCAAGGAAGAATAAATTCTTTTGATGATGCTTTCTAAGGTATGTTATTTACAGGTCATCTCACCATTTTATCAATAATTTTTTTTCTATAATGATCAGAACATGAAATTTATATTCCATTGAGGAAACATATCCAAGTATCTGTGGTAAAAAATCCAGCTTGTGGGTCATTGTATTTTTGGAGTTACACTTTGTGGAAAACAGGGTTTGTGGCTAGTCCTAAAACTAGTCTAAAACATGTGTTTCGTGTAAAAACGTCATAACTTCTTCATAAAATATCCAAATTAAGTAAGAACAAATGTGTTGGTTAGAGTACAGTCTATAGTATGTTGTATAACAATTTCATATCGATTCAATAAACATTCCATGCGGGCCACTATCTACAAGGTCGCTCTCTAGAATAAGCAAGAATTCAACAAGGTATGCCATTCTTACTATAAATCCTTTTCTGAGAGGTTCCAAGTAGTGAAACCTAGAGGAATTGCATAAAAAACACTGAAGAACATTGTGTATCAATTTCAGATATTTATTCATTATAGGTACAAAGTTATTATTATTTCAAGTTACAGTTGTTGACTAATCCAAAACTAGGCATGTGAGACTAGAGAAAAGTTTGATGAAAATGCTAGTCTCTTGTTGTTAAAGTTAAGGAAGGTTTACATGAATGTGATCATATACACCAGGTCTATTACAAAGTTACAAATCAGTTTTGGATGATGAAATTTATGAGGGCATTTGGTTGAGGTACATGTCGGGTACATGGTTGAGACAAGTAGTTGATGAGTTGGCATATACATGAGGTGTATAGTTGTTGATGTTGGTACATATTGATGAGTCATAGTTGATGAGTAGTTGATACATGATTGGTACATACTTGGTACATGGTTAGAGACACTTGTTAGTAGTATTGTTGACACATGGTTTATAGATGATGTAGCATACTTGTATTATTAGAAGCACATATTGATCTTGGTGATGATTATGAGTTGTTGTGTTATACTTGGTTGATGCACATCTTTGAGAGTTGTCTTGGTGATTAATATTGGTGAATAGATATGATTTGGTTGATAAAATTGATGAGACATTTTTTTGTGATAGGTTGTTTGGACAAGTGTAATGTCATCCCCGGCCTTAATTCCATTGGTCAGGCAAACGCTACTGTGCGGAACAACATCATTCTCATACTTAATTAATAACATGCATTTAAGTCATATTAAACACATTTAACTCAGAGTAAGCAGAAGATTACTGCTAACATAAATAATCATTGACATTATCAATAATTCATATGCACCACAGAATACATAATGCATATAAGCAACACAGGCATGCAAAACATAATATTAAGCATAAGCTGATACTTATCTTTGAAACTGTGGTAATTCCACCAACCACGTGTAGGCCTTCCATGAACCTACCAACCTTAGACCACACTGCTCATCATGCTCAGCAGTGGGTCACGCCCAAGCTGGGACTAAGCTCCACCCAAGGCAAGGAATCCTAGTCTAGGCTGAGGTTACAGGGAAAACTACACGGAGCAACCGAAAGGATTCTCTCTAGGAGCCTTCTTACGCCCACTACTCACAGAATCTCATTCCCCACATGCCTGTTCCACCCCGGAGTATACACCTTTAGAAGCATAGTCCATCGGTGCTTCACCTCCCTCTCTGGGTCTCAGCAACATGCCATATCAAGAATTCTCAGAGCTCCGTAGCTGGTGCTTGACTTTCTCTGGGAGAAAACCACTTCCCAACAGACTCTCTCACCTGGAAAGAGTTGCTCATAGGCCTGACAACCTGCCTCTTCAATCACGGGTTTGACAACCCACTTCTTCAACCAATTTCAGCCCAATTCCAGCAATATGAGGATAACAACAACAACAACTGGTCAATTCCACTTAGGAAAAATAGAAGGTAGCAACCCAAAGACAGTTCGGGTACAGACTCGACTCTGCAAGAGAGAATAGGCTGGGCTCACAACATACACAGGTGAAATGACATGCTGGGCTCACAGCGTACACAGGTGAAATGACTCAATCCATGGGTTTTCCACTAGTTTCAATCAACGCAGAGGTCGAACACAGACTCAAGCAGTTCAGACGGTAGAATACGACAACAGGCCACTAAGACACAACATGGTTCAGGTAACATCGGTTTTAGAGCTGCATGACCAGGAATCAACGCAGAGACTAGACACATAGCAACCCATGGTTCAGACAAACTGCCGCAAAAATGGAGGAGGAACCCCAAACTCAGTTGACGCTTCAGCTTTTAACCACATGCACCCAGGTCGACACTTATCTTCCTGGAGCTGCATGCATTCCGTTTCACACACTTGGAGCTGCATGCGTTGCCTCTCCCAAGACTTAGGATAAAAACATATATTTCACATGGATTTTGGAATAATATTAAAATATTATTCTCAAGGACTTAAGCCCCTAGGCTCAACACTTAGCCTCTCTTCCCAACCTTCCTCCCCCAATCCCTTGCCCATTCTGTGGAAGCTTAGTCCCCCATCGCTCATTCATTATGGTTGGTCTGCACGCAATGATGTTTATATTAATATTTTTCATAAGTACATGTACAAAAATCAGGCTCCTGGCCCTCAACACTTAGGCTCCCTGGCCTAAATAACACATAATCCCACTAGCTTATATAAAATTGGCTCACCAGCCTATAAAAAAAAATTACAATTCATAATACAATTGGGGCACGTCCTTGGGGTATTACAATCCCCTCCCCTTATTTTTGCACTGTCCTCAGTGCAACTTTACACTGCATCTGCAAGCTTTTCAAAATTTTCAAAAAGATGCGGGTACTCTGCCCGCATAACATCTTCATGCTCCCATGTCGCATCCTCAGGACCGTACTAGGTCCACTGGACCTTTACAAGTCCTATAGCTTGATTCCAGAGTTGTTTTTTTTTCCTGTCCAATATGCGCACAGGATGCAGTTGCAGGACACCTTCTTGTTCCACCTGAATCACATTCCAATCAATAACATGATTAGCATATGGTATATGTTTCTTAAGCAATGAAACATGAAACACATTATGTACAGTCATAGATGTAGGTAATGCAAGCATATATGCAACTGGCCCAATCCTTTCCAGGATTTCAAATGGCCCACAAAATCTAGCTGCCAACTTGGCACAACTTCCCAGCTTTAGGGAACTCATGTTAGCTTTCACTTTCAGGAAAACATGATCACCCACTTTGAACTCTCTATGGGTTTTGTTCTTATTAGCATAACTTTTCTGCTTGTCCTGGGCAGCTTTCAAATTCTGCTTAATTTTTATCATTTGGTCCTCCGTCTCCTTGAGCAACTCTAGCCCAACTATTGTTCTATCAGCTGGATTATCCCAGCTCACTGGAGTATTGCACTTTCTTCCATAAAGTGATTCAAATGGGCTCATATTTAACGATGCATGATACCCATTGTTGTGAGCGAATTCTACCAAGTGTAGGTAGTCTTCCCATCTTGATGGTTTGTCCATCACATACATTCTCAGTATGTCTTCTATTACTCGGTTCACCCTCTCTATCTGTCCATCAGACTCAGGATGATAACCTGTACTGAAGTTCAGATTCATTTCGAATCCTTTGAACAATCCTTTCCAGAAATTCGAGGTGAATTTTGGGTCTTTGTCAGACAAAATCGTTTTAGGAATTCCATGCAATCGTGCCACTTCCTTTATGAAAATATCCACAACATCTGCTGCCTTGTGAGTAGTTTTCAGTGGAATAAAATGGGTAGCTTTTGTAAGCTTGTCCACCACCACCATGATTGACTCATGCAGCTTGCTTGTTCTGGGAAATCCTGTAATAAAATCCATCATTACTACTTCCCACTTCTACTCAGGAATGGGTAAAGGTTGCAACAACCCTGCTGGGTGCCTATGCTCAACTTTAACTTTCTGGCACTCCATACATCTGGTGATGTATTCAACGATCTCTCTCTTCATACCCGGCCAAAAGTAATGGCTCTTGACCGCTGCTACTATTTTTTTATATCCAGGGTGCCCTGCATAAGGCACATTATGCATCTCCTGCAAAATCATCTGTTTCAAGCACTAGACATTGGGTACAAAAATTCTGTTCTTGTACAGTAGTATTTCATCTGTTTCCAATTTATAATTTTCCTTCTTCTGTGGCATCTTACCTTGCTATAGCTTGGCTACCGATTCCCTGTACTGCAGATCTAAATTTGCAGCCTCCAAAATTCTTCTTTTAATATCAGTCCAATACATGCTAATGGCTGTAGCATGTAATTCATGCACCCTCCTGCTGAGTGCATCAACCACTTTATTCTCCTTTCCTTTGATATGCTTGATCTCAAAGTCGTACTCACACATAAATTCCAGCCACCTACTTTGTCTAGCGTTTAAGGTTGGCTGATCAAACAAATATTTCAGTCCATTATGGTCTATTTTGAGTTCAAACCTCCTTCCCATGAGGTAACTCCTCCATTTCCTCAGAGGGTGAATGATTGCTGCCAACTCCAAATCGTGAGTGGCATAATTCTTTTCGTGCTCTTTCAGTTTCCTGGACTCATAACAGATTACAAATCCATTATGACTGAGAACTCCTCCCAATCCTTCTTTACACGCATCTATGCACACCATGAAATCCACATTTGGATCTGCAATCCTCAAGATTGGAGCACCGGTTAACAACTGCTTCAATTGTTGGAAACTTTTCTCACACTCTTCAATCCACTAAAACCTTTTCTCCTTCCTTTGCAAGGAAGTGATAGGGTGAGCTATCTTTGAGAACCCTGTGATAAACCTTCTATAATAGCTCGCTAGACCCATAAAGGATCTAACTTCCACCACATTCCTTGGTGCTGACCATTCTCTAATGGCCTCAACCTTCTCAGGATCCACGACGATCCCTTCTTCTAAAATAATGTGCCCTAAGTAATGGATCTGCCTTTGATAAAACGAGCATTTTCTCAACTTGGCATACAACTGGTGTTTTCTCAACACTTGCAGCACCATCCTTAGGTGTTATTCATGCTCTTCCTCTGACTTGGAATACACCAAAATGTCATCCAGGAAGACTATGACAAACTTGTCCAGATAGTCCCTGAATACACCATTCATCAAGCACATAAAAACAACAGGTGCGTTCGATAGCCCAATCAGTACCACTGTGAACTCGTAATGACCATACCTTGTTCTAAAGGAGGTCTTGCTGATGTCTTCATCCTTTATTCTTACCTAGTGATATCTCGATCTGAGATCTATCTTTGAAAATATTTTCACACCTTTCAACTGATCGAAAAGATCATCGATCCTCTACAGAAGATACTTGTTCTTGACAATTACTTTGTTCAACTGTTTGAAATCAATGCACAGCCTCAACATCCTATCCTTCTTCTTCATGAACAGGACTAGGGCACCCCAAGGTGACACACTTGGGCGAATGTACCCCCTTTTTAGAAGCTCTTCAAGTTGTAATTACAACTCTTTTAGCTCAGGCGTACTCATTCTATAAGGAGATTTCAACACTGGAGCTGCTCCAGACATCAAATTTATAGAGAAATCGATATCTCTCTTCGGAGGTAGTCTGGGTACCTCCTGAAATACATCTTCAAACTCTGTTAGTACTGCATGGTCCCCAATCTTTGAGACTTCATCTCTGGATGCTTCCTCCACTTGGGCTGCAAATAATTGATAGCCTTTTCTGTATCACTTCTTCAACTGCATTGCTAAGATTTCTCTAATAGTAACAACTCTAAGAATTCCTTGGACTGTTTTCTGATTCCCCTCCTCATCCAAGCATGTAAATTCCTTGTTATGACAGTCCAGGAGGGCATGGTGCTAGTCCAATCAGTCCATCCCAATTAAACAGTCATAAGAGCCTAAAGGCAAAATATTCAATTCAGCCTTCGTGCTCAATCCATTCATGTCTACAGGACAGGACTTGACTAACTCTGTGACTTTCCTCTTGGTTCCTGTAGCTAGCTTCACTAACCAAGACTTTCCATGTTTGCTTTTTATCAAATGCAAACTTTCTACCACTCTCGGGTCTATATAACTATGGCTAGCCCCTGAATCAATTAAAATAATAAATGGTTGGTTGTTAATCATACCTTCCACTTCAATCATGTGCGCTTGAAATTCAGCTTGCTTGTTGTCCAGGGCCACACAGATCCTTGGCATTCTACTGCCCATGTCCTCCACTATTTTAGCTTGTTGAACATTATGGACAACTCTTGCTTTGCCATTTTTATGGGGACAATCTCTATACTTGTGGTTCTCTTTACAACCCCAACACTGAATGGGCGTCTGTCTCAGCCTGTGTTTTCCCACTTCAGCCATTCTTGGCTCTCTAAATGATGGATGTCCTTGCGGACTATTTCTGAAAAAGAGAGGTTTGTTTCCCTTCTACCTTTGTTCTTTCTTAAACTTCTCCTGGTCATCCCAAGCCTTCTGAAAGGTAGGATTTTTTCTTTGCTACTCATATAAGCATTTTTCTCTTCTTATTGTTTCTTCCATAATATTAGGATCATCATACTGAATCTTGTCACCAATGGGAGGTGGCAGTCCACTCAGATACCTCTGAATCTTGACAGCCTCATCTTTGATGAATGGAACATACTTCAGTAATTCCAAAAACCTTCATTCGTATTCATCAATGGTCATGCTTCCCAGCTTGAGTTCAAAGAAATCCTTCATCTTTCTGTCATAGTATCTTTTAGTCAGGTATTTCCTCTCAAAATACCTCTTGAATTTCTTACATGTGATATCTTTCTCTCTAATGTGCTGCACCTACACAAGCTGATCCCACCACATGGATGCTTTTCCTTTTAGTTGATACATTGCAATTCTTCCTTCTGCATGAGAGGAATAATTATGCAATTGGAAATATTTCCTCATGCCAGGCAACCATGTTTCAACATCTTTCTCCTTCTTATGTTCTGCATCAAACGTAGGAGGTTTAATCTTTTTCATATGCCCTTTCAATTCATCCACTCTAGTTCTTCGGTGTTTTCTGGTAGGGGATGGGCTTAAACTACTGTGTGTTTCCTTTTCAGAATGCTTTCGGGAGAGACGACGATGTCTTCTACCACTCCTAGATCTTCTTTTTCTCTCAGGGGTCCTATGACTCCATGTTTTGCTTGTGTCACTCTCCTTTTCCAATTTCATTTCTATTCTTTCCAGGTTCTTCAACATCTTTAAGTTGAATTCAACCTGCCAATCCCTGATCCTCATGAGATTTCGGCTATCGTCTCGGTGATCCTGGGCCTCTCTCTGCAATCTTTCAATGATTTTCATCATATGCCCTTCCTTATCCAATTCTCTTCCATGCCCATTGGAGTTCGATCCTTCGACTCCCAAGTTGACATCCCTTCCTTCTCTTTCGTTCTCTGAATTGGAGGAAATCTGCACCTCTTCCATTTCTATACTCGGCATCGATTCATGGCTGTCCTGACACTCGTTGAACTTTGTACACACAACGTGCAGTCAACCGAAGTTTGTTAGGCCTTAAACCCTTAATAAAGCTACATCAATCATAAACCAACGGGAATAAGAAAACGTTTCGACTTCACAAATTTTCCGAGTTCTGCTCGGCTTTGTAATTCTCAGGTGATAGCCCCCGTTCTCTTAGTCCCCAACCCATGCGTCCATGGGCCATGATCAAACGCTAAACTGCTAGGTGCTATAAGACTCTCCAAACAAAACTTTGGGTTTCGAGATTTCAAGGCTTCGGGGTTTTGGGGTTTTTGTCCCGGAGGTTCTCACACTCGCTTCCCTCTCCAACTCCCGACTTTCGAAAATTTGATTTCCTTACCCTCCGAGCCCATAGCACAGCTGTCACCCACCAAGGTAGTGACACATGGTGTCCTTATGAAGGTCCACCTCACTCCCAACAACGTCATAGGGCCCCACTACTTTTACTTTTCATTTCAGAGTTTCGGGCATAAGGAGTCTGTGCATCTACACATCTCGGACTTTCATTTGCCGAAATTGTGAAATTACGGTCTATCACCTACTTGATCCAATGGTCCTAATTCCCCATGATCTGATGACTTATATCTCATCGGCATTTCGTGTATCGAGATTTTGTGTGTCATGAGGTCGAAGGATTTTCCACCTTCGTCCTCCCTATTCCAGAAATGTCGATTTCTTCCTAGACAACTAACCGTCCAGATCTCTCTTAGATCAACAGTTGTGATCCAATCGTGGATTCGTGTTTTGTGAATTCTCACGAACTCACCCTTAGACCATTTCAAGTCATGAGTCAGCGAAAGGCTGATCGCTCTCCACGCGTCCTTTTTGATGGATGGTTCTGACGAATTCGAGATTTCGCATATCGCGATTTCCACACTCTTGTGCAACTCCAAAGGGTTTTAAGCCTTGTGCAAGTTCTCTAGATTTGATGGTCGTGAGAGTTCTCCTTTCCTCCTAAACATATCCTATGGCTTCAACATTTCTGGTGTGGAGTTCTCTCTCTCCCCGTGGTCATATACCACACCGACTGTAGTTTTATAATACCACTACACCTCCTGAGCTTTGTAACATGGTCAAGTAGCCCATTGACACTCAGAAACATTCTGAGATCTGAAATTAGTCCTCTAGACACAATTTCCTCCTGAAACCTTGGGTCCAAGACCACTTATTTGGCCCATCCAAGCTCAGCGTTGAAACTAGGCTTTGATACCATACTGTAACGCCATCCCCGACCTTAATTCCACTGGTCGGGAAAACACTACTGTGCGGAACAACATCATTCTCATACTTAATTAATAACATGCATTTAAGTCATATTAAATGCATTTAACTCAAAGTAAGCACAATATTACTGCTAACATAAATAATCCTTGGCATTATCAATAATTCATATGCACCACAGAATACATAATGCATACAAGCAACACATGCATGCAAAACATAATATTAAGCATAAGCTGATACTTATCTTTGAAACTGTGGTAATTCCACCAACCACGTGCAGGCCTTCCATGAACCTCCCAGCCTTAGACCACACTACTCATCATGATCAGCAGTGGGTCACCCCCGAGCTGGGACTAAGCTCCACCCAAGGCAAGGAATCCTAGTCTAGGCTGAGGTTACAGGGAAAACTGCATGGAGCAACCAGAAGGATTCTCTCTAGGAGCCTTCTTATGCCCTCTACTCATGGACTCTCATTCCCTACATGCCTGTTCCACCTAGGAGTATACACCTTCACAAGAACAGTCCATCGGTGCTTCACCTCCCTCTCTGGGTCTCGGTAATAGGTCGGATCAGGAATTCTCAGAGCTCCGTAGCTGGTGCTGGACTCACTCTGGGAGAAAACCACTTCCCAACAGACTCTCTCACCTGGAGAGAGTTTCTCATAGGCTTGACAACTTGCCTCTTCAACCACGGGTCTGACAACCCACTTCTTCAACCAGTTTCATCCCAATTCCATCAAGGTGAGGATAACAACAACAACAACTGGTCAATTCCACTCAGGAAAAACATAAGGTAGCAACCCAAAGACATTTTGGGTACAGAATTGACTCTGCAAGAGAGAATAGGCTGGGCTGACAACGTACACATGTGACACGACTCAATCCACAGGTTTTCCACTAGTTTCAATCAACGCAGAGGTCGAACACAGACTCAAGCGGTTCATACGATAGAATACAACAACAGGCCACTAAGACACAACAAGGTTCATGTAACATCGGTTTCAGAGTTGCGTGACCAGGAATCAACGCTGAGATCAGACACATAGCAACCCATGGTTCAGACAGACAGCCACAAAAATGGAGGAGGAACCCCAAACTCAGCTGACGCTTCATATTTTAACTGTATGCTCCCAGGTTGACACTTGTCTTCCTGGAGCTGCATGTGTTCCCTTTTTCACACTTGGAGCTGCATGCGTTGTGTTATAACCCTAAATTGCACCACACATGATTACCTGGCATCAGACCAACTCATATCCATTCTTTGCCAAAACACTACTAAACAACTCTTTGAAAATCCTCTTGTATAAAGGCCCACGCGCCCTAATCCATTACTGCACGCGTGTACACACTGGCTGACCCAAAACAACCCGTGTGGATCGACAAAAGCATGAAAAAAGGAAAGTTGCCGACGGAACAAAAAGCTATGGGTGAGTTAATTGAAACTCCCGGCCATGCATGGCCGAGGGTTCTTCCAAATACCTAGCTCCTTCTAGCCTATAAAAGAAGGGGTAGGGGTCCCATTTGGAGGAGGGAAAAATATAGCAAAGAAACTCTGCCCATTTACGTATTCCCATTGTCCCAACCCTTTAGCCTTTCCTTGTGCCAAAGGAGATTCAAAGCAAAGCAGTTGAAGGACAGATGAAGAGGAGCCCAGGATCAGGTTCGAGGAGCAGTAGCTAGTCTCAGCTTTTGTAAGTTGACTCATTCTAAGTAATAAAGAGAATGCTTTTCCCATCCCAATTCATGAGCTGTTTATAGTTTGATCAATATATGTTTTGATTTCTAACCCGTTAATATATAAGTAGTATGCATGCATAGTTGTTGCTTGTCTTGGATGCAGGTCAGCTTTGGAAGGAGTATTGCGAACAAGTAATTAAGCACAACAGAGGATCGACATCAAATGCCGGGAACGAGGTAGGTTGATCTTTCCATGCATTTACTAAGAAAAGGGGATTTAAATCTAGGGATGAAGGTAGAAAGTAATTTCTAGTCGATCATATCTGCATGGAAAGTCTGAACTCTATTTGCTAGTCCGTAGGGTGATTTTCCCCAACAACAGAATTGGCGACCATACTGGGGAATACTCTTTAGGGTTCCTAGAATTTTCTTTAGTTTTTGGGTAGTTTAAAGACTAGTTTTTCTTGCCTGTCTTTTCTTTTCATTTCTGTAAGGTCTGAGCTAGCAGGGAGTTTGGTTTTCCATACCATCTTTCCTCGTCTTTTGCTTGACTATTTTTTTTGGGACCCACAAAGGTACACGTGGCTTGCACAAGGTCTGCATGCGTGTACCCACGCCCTACCCTCTTACAACCCGTGTGTGAACGCTAGCTGTAGAGGTAGCAGTAGTGTGTAGAGTTCAGAGGACTTCAGAGGCAGTCATCCTCTTCCCTGCTAGCAGTCCTATCTTAGATTGTTTTTGCTTTATCATTTTTCCTTATATTATTTGTTTTTCTGTTAGAAAGAGTATCCAAGCCTTCAAGGGATCCTGGTTATCAATATCAGTGGTATTTTCCTGGTTTAGTCTGTCTGTTTTCATTTTTTCTTAGAGTTTAGATATACACGCGGCCTGTACAAGGTCAGCCCGCGTGTACACGCCCTCTGTCTTTGTTCAGCACGTGTTCACACGCATGCTGTTTCAGTAACAGTCGCGTGCTTGTACAAGATACTTTTTGTTAAGGATAATACAATCATCCTTTCCCTTGATAAGAATTATTCCTCTTAGGTGTTTGAATCTCTGTTTGAATAGTCAGTAGCTTAGGATTAATTTTACTCTTAGCTTACTTTTTCTCATAAAATAAAATAATTTTTAAAGGTTTTTAGACAAGTGTGAGAGTCATTGCTTTTAACAGAAAATTGCTAGTGTGTGATTTTTGACCTGATTCTTTGCGATCTGCGATTTAGGCCAGAATTGTTTTTCTTGGTTTTTTGCTTATCGGTATTTTCCCTTTCTTTCTTTACTAGCATTTAAATAATTATAAAAAAATCTCTTTTCATTTTCTTCTTTGGTTGAAGAGTATGTTTCTGCATCATTAGCTAGGGAAAAGTCTTTTATTTCATAAGTTTTTGCAGTTCACTTAGATCATAAGTAGCTCATAGTCGAGTGAAATTCCTTTGAGTTTGTTGTCCAAAATCTTAGAAAAAATTAAAAATATTTCTTTAGAAAAGTTGTTGAAATTTTGCATTCAGTAAAAGTTTTGTTTCCAGCTTTTTCTTTCATTTTTTTCTTTCGTCTTTTACACATCATCATTTTCACCCTCATACCCCTTGACGTAAAACAAAGCTATAAAATTAACACTAAATTTAAAATCTACTAGACTTTTATGTTTGTAGGGTTCACAAACTAGTTCAGGACTAAGGCCTTGGATTAGGTTGGAGAGGAAACTCTTCAAGGCCATTTAAAATCAAACATTGGAGCCTAAGATAGGGAGTGTCTAAGTCCAGTGTCGTGAAAGTTATCCGGGACCCCCCTATAACACAGGGGATAAACACGAGGTCGCGTGTGGAAAGGTAGCGGAGATAACCCCTCCAAAGTTGGACCAATCGTAGTGGAGAACACATATAGAGGGCTTGTTTTGGGATTCCGTCGTTTTCATTTTCCACGGGGCTTTGTGGGTCTCGAATCCGTTCGAGGTCCTCATTTGTCTTCCAGAACATTTTCTCTTGATACCCTTGACAGTTTTTGGGCTCGATACCTTGCTCATTGTGGTCTACCCGACTTTCGACTGTACCCGCCTGGTGACTGTTCGCGTGATGGCAACCTAGTTGCCAATCTTTTTAGGGACATACACAGGTGATTGCGGGGTTATACCACGGTACCTAGGATAGACATCGGGCCACGCTTTACAGAGTATACCCGTAGGGTGCTTCCATGTTCGAGTTTCACTTACACTGGTAAGTTGCTTTAGTGTTGGTTGTTGTAACTATTCTTCCAATTAATTTAGTGTTTGCTTGTCTTATCTTCTAGGGACTTTTGTAGTGTGTGTTACTTTTGAGAGTTTAGACTACCTTAGAGTGTCTTGGATCTTCTCACACAGTGGAGGATCCCAAGCTCTGCTGGTCACAAAGGATTCTTGGCCTGCCGCCGGTTACATTGGAGCCACCCCCGCCACCATTAAGGCGAAAGCTAGACCAACAAGGGTCTTTTGAAGTGACCGGGTTACAAACCTTTGTGCCTGAACAAACCCTGGAGGAATCGACCGTCTTGGACCTTGAAGCAATCGCTCTTGGCCCGGTTGAAACCCCAACCATTGATTTCTTGGCACCTTTCATTATACCAATTCAATTTTACGAGTGCCA
The DNA here is from genome assembly GCA_900067695.1 of Picea abies. Taxonomy (NCBI): domain Eukaryota; kingdom Viridiplantae; phylum Streptophyta; class Pinopsida; order Pinales; family Pinaceae; genus Picea; species Picea abies. Next base: position 13,125 of record CBVK0100099065.1, read on the forward strand.
GACAGTGTCGCACACAACAATGGAAACAAATGTTGTTACTCCTTCTGGGAATTCTTCAATTCCCACCACGGTTGTCACCACAGGAGAGTTGTCATCTCCTAACCTGTCATTGTCAGTTCAAGCCACCATGGTCTCGACCACAACTACTTTTCACAGTGGTCCGAACCCGTCTTTGGAAGCGGCCACAACCCCTTTCACACCTAGTGCGACATGCCCTCCGTTCTCATACGATATGCCTAGTTCGGGTACAAGTCTTGTACTTTCCTACTCCACTTTACAGACTTTGGGTCTAGGGGCAGGGAGCTCTAGCACTCCTCTGCAAGGTCACATGGGGGGAACTCCTATCCCTTTTAACGCTTTTCCTTACGGAGGAGGTCATATCCCTCCTTCGTCCCCTTCACTCGGTGGTTTGCATCAGCAATCCGTCGGGAAACCTACACACTAGGTTCAACACCATTTTCTTGGAACTGAATGTTTGATAACAATACCTTCTCATCAGCCGCTTTCCCGACTAGGGGAAACCCCATTTTTGGACAATCTACTCCTGTGCAGGGTACTATTCCTGCACAGGGGGCAAACCTAGAAGGACCTTGGAATTCAGGGCAAGGATCTGTTCCCTCCTCTAGAATGCTGATCTAGGGTAATTCTTTCCACAATCAATGGAACCCTAGACAAACTACTATGCCTATCCCCACGAGACCGGCATGGGGTAATCCTTCCCAAAGTCCTTCAAATACAATGTATGCCCAACAATCTATGTCCTATTTGGGAAATCAACCGATGATTTCTCCACATATGCAAAATCCTTACATTGGCCAGGGCCCTGGTTTCTACCAAAATCTGAGCTAACAACCAAACTTTTCCTGGAAACCTAGTGCCAGTCAAACTCTAGGACCCTTTCTTCTAGGTTATCAACAACAACCCAAACTACCTTTCCTGGCGACTTTACACTTGCTAGATTTGACAAGGTTGTTGAATGACCCCATTTGTCACGATCTGCGTTGGCCTCCTATGCCGACAAAGTTGCCTTCGGACATTCCAAAGTTCGAAGCCAAGTCTAATGAAGATCTAGGAGATCATGTGACTACCTTCCATCTTTGGTGCTCATCTAACTCATTGAAAGATGACTCCGTACAGTTGCGATTGTTTCAATGTACTCTCATTGAGAGTGCCGCGAAATGGTACATTGAGCTCGATCGCTCAAGATACTCTTCTTTTGGCAAACTAGCGATGGCTTTCCTTAACCATTTCCAGTTACCTGTGAGATACAACACTGGCACAGAGTTGCTCGCTAATTTCAAACAGACAACAATGGACCATATCTCTGATCACATCTGAGAGTGGAGACGTCGGAAGAGTTTAATCAAGGTACCAGTCCCACCAGCATTCTTGCTTGAGTGGTTCCTTAAGTCTTTGGTCCCACAGTTATCCAAAGACATCGCGACATCCAGAATTTTCTCCGAAGAAGATGCCATCATGAGGGATGAATAGTTTGAGCTCATCTATTCTCAGTCTGGTTTATTATACAACATCTTTCCAGATGCACCACGTTCAATACTGGATAAAACTAGACAAAGAGCTAGACCACATGCCGATGGTATTGTGGGTTCAACACAAACAAAGCCCGCTGAGCAATTGACGAAGCAGTTGCAGCAGTTATCCATACAACACACAACGGCCAACCAAACTACTACTTTGACTGCTCCCCCTACCCAAACGTCGAAGGTACACACAGTGCAGTCGACTAACCCAAAGGCCACCCAACAGCCTGAAGGGAAGAAAAAACAACGAAAGAAGGGTAAGGGGGACAAAAAACCCAACGATAATGTTGGTGGGGAAAATACTAAAAAACAGAAGGCGAGGTATCCATGCAACTTGTGTGCGGAAGACCACCCGACCCATCTATGTCCTCGACTTGCAGAGGCCCAAAAGTTTGTCACATAGCAACATCAGGCAGTGTTGACTAATCCATTTCAACATGAGCAAAATATAACTCAATCCTTTGCAAGCACGGAAGGGGGCAGCCAAGAAACCTTCCCACCTCCGAACAACCCTGCATCCGCGAACGTATATATGGTTAGGGGTGATGCTTTCATATCGACTAGAGCTCACGATTATAGTAAGACGAGCATTTCTGAGAAGGGTAAAGAAGCTTATCTCCCATCTCTTCCTCTACAGATTGAGAAGACGTTGGGAGAAACGATGACATGCATTCCAAAAGGTGCATTTAAAAAAGCTTCTCATAACCCAAATGCAAGGACCACCAAAAACTACTCTGTGGTGGAAGATTTATCACAAACCCCTTGTGTGATGTCTACTTTGGAGGTCCTCCAAAGCTACCCTGCTCAGAGGAAAGCCTTGTTAACCGTTTTGGGCTCTACTGAGACTTGTAATCCAGGTACCATCATGTTAGATACAATCGACTTAAAACCTCGTCTGCCTTACCATGTAGAGTTTCAGATAGTAGTGGCTTATCCCACGAAAACTTTTACTCGGAATATTTTTCGCACGGTAGTCGATGAGGGCACCTCGACGTGCGTTATGTCGTTGGCATGTTGGAAGGCCATTGGCCAGCCCATTTTGTCTCCATCACTGACTCTCCTCACTACTTTCGACGGTCGGTCATTTCGACCACATGGTATCGTTCCTTCTTTCCCCATGCAGTTAGGAGGGAAGACTATGTGTGTCGAAGTAGAGGTAGTCGATGCTCCCCTCGACTATAACTTCTTGTTAGGATGGAGTTGGACTTATGCTATGCAAGATGTGGTTGCTACAATTTTCTGGGTCTTGTTGTTTCCACATGAGGGCCGGATAGTGACCATCGATCAATTGTCTTTCTTCAGACCTGACCCAGCTTTGGGGGCATCCACGGTCCTGATGATTGATAATCCTGAACCAGGTGTCGTCAACGCAGGGGTTGGTTTGTGCCCATCCTTGATGGGTACCTTCGATTACCCACCTCCTCACGATGATATCAAATTTATATCCAATCACTATAAGGTTGAGATTTTTCAAGTTTCGTCGTTCCGCACGACTTACTTTGAGGATCCCTGGATACTTCCTTCTCCATCAACCACGATGGATGAGACAGGGCACCCAAGCATGTCCATGCCCTTGTCTTCCGCTGAAGTAGCGTACTCTTTAGTCCAACAAGATTCAGCTAACCCTGAGTCGACTCTTGCACAAGAGTTAGATCCACTTCTAGAGCCTATTTGGGCTCAGGGTTCTCTCGCTAACATTGATTCGTTAGACTTAGTCTTTCCTTCTGATGAAGCAGTAATCGAAGCAATGACTAGTCCAGAAAAACCTTGGGAATATCTTCATCATAGATCATATTTTCTCCCAGAGTTAAGCCGAATCGAAGTAGGAGAATTCACCATGACCATGACGGGAGATCAGTCGTGTCCTATTAATCTCTTATCTACACATGAAATTTATGCTGAGGGAAATATGGCAACTATCGCTGAAACTATACCAATCAACATCTCCCGAAACCCTGGTGTCGTGGAGAACGTTTTCATCGGGGCAGATTGCTCCCCTGAAGAGATTCAAATCTACATGGATCTTTTCAAAGAATTCTGCGACGTTTTTGCTTGGTCTTATGAGGAAATGCCAGGCATCAATCCAAAAATAGTTGAACATGAAATCACAACTTATCCTGATGCCAAGCCTGTTCGACAAAAGCTTTGCCTAGTTAATCCCAAGAAAGCAACAACCATCAAGATTGAGGTTGAGAAATTGCTAAAGGCAGGTTTTATCTATCCTATCCATTTGACTCAATGGGTGTCAAACCCTGTGCCGGTCAATAAAAAACAAGGCACAATTCATGTATATACCGATTTCCGTGATTTGAACAAGGTATGTCCCAAATATAATTTTCCAAAACCATTCATCGACCAAATCATTGATGAATGTGCTGGTTGCGAAGCCTTTTATTTCATGGACGATTTTTCGGGATATAATCAAATCCAAATCAAACCCGAAGACCAACACAAAATGACATTCATTTGTCCTTGGGGTACATTTGCATATCGTAAGATGCCTTTTGGTCTTAAAAATGCTAGAGCCACATTCTAGTGGGCCATGTCTTTTGATTTTCATGATCTCAAGCATATAATTGAGGCCTACCTAGATAATTTAGCATCACGATCTCGCAAGAGAACGGATCATCCCACACACCTTAGAATAATCTTCAAACACTGTTGCTACTTTAGGATTCACTTGAATCCAAACAAGTGCAGCTTCTGCGTAACATCAGGACATTTGTTAGGTTTCATCGTATCAACAACAGGGATCATGGTCGATCCTCTCAAGGTGGAGGCAATAATCCAATTGCCTCCCCCACACACAATCCTTCAACTTCAGAGTCTATAAGGCAAGGTGAAATTTTTACGATGCTTCATCGCTAACTACGCTGAAATCACCAAGGGCTTTATGCGCTTACTGAAGAAAGATGTTCCTTTTTACTGGGACGATGCCGCTCAATGCTCTTTTGACGCATTAAAGCATGCCCTCACAACGACCCCTTTACTACGACCACCTAACTATAACAAAGATTTCTTAATTTATTTGGCTACCGCAGAGTCAACCATTGACATGGTTTTAGTTCAGGAAGATGATTTGTTCTCAGAATACATGATCTATTACCTAAGTTGAGGCCTTGTAGGATCGGAACTCAATTATTCTCATATCGAAAAACTTGCGTTGGCAACAATTCATGTTGTTCAACGGTTCCATCATTATGTTCTGTTTCGCAAGACCACTGTCATTGCTGTCGTGAATCCATTCCAGTATATGTTGACACGATGGGTAATAGGTGGAAAAATCAGTAGATGGATAGTTATCCTCCAGGAATTTGACTTAGACTTCGTTTCAGCAAAGTCCAAAAAGTCATTGGTCTTCGCAGAGCTTATTTCGTAACTTCCGGTTGAGTCAGGTGACGTTGTGCCTGAAGAATCGCCTATCCAGGGAGATATGTTTTTGATCACATCTTCGAATCCCTAGTACGGAGATATACTTATATATCTCCAAACTTTGAAGTGCCCCACTTCTGCTTCTCAGGATGAACGTCGGCATATATGCCATCAGGCTAAGAATTATCTCATACTCAATGATACATTGTATCAGAGAGGTGTAGATTGCATCTTACGTCGATGTCTCACACATGAGGAGGCAATCATCGTGCTCAACGATTTCCATATCGGAGCTTGTGGCGGTCATTTGTCTGGGTTGGCAACAACCCAAAAGATTCTACGAGCAGGTTACTTCTGGCCAACACTTATTAAAGATTGTATAGAATCAGTCAAGAAGTGCCATCTATGCCAAATCTTCTCTCGGAAGATGAGGGCACATCCTGCTCCCATGTTTCCTGTCATCACAGTTGGTCCCTTCACCAAATGGGGGATTGATTACACTACTTGCAACCCCCCTTTAGCAAGGGGGCACTGCTATATCATCGTAGTTGTCGACTACTTCAATAAGTGGGTCGAAGCTATGCCAACGTTTAAAGATGATGGAGAGACTGCAACTTTATTTTTATTCAACCAGATTATAGCAAGGTTCGGTGTCCCGAGAGAGATTGTTACTGACCATGGCAGTCACTTTCAAAACCAAATGATGACCAAATTAACATCAAATCTTGGGTTACAGCAAGATCATTCATCACCCTACTACCCCCAAGCCAATGGGTAGGTGGAAGCTGTAAACAAAACTCTTAAGACTATTCTACAATGAACTATCAACTTAGCCAAGTCAAATTGGCATTTGATGTTATACTCGACATTATGGGCTTACCGAACATCTGTTAAGATTGCAATTGGTTTCTCACCTTTTCAACTCGTTTATGGGATGGAGGAAGTCTTTCCCATCGAATGTCAGATCCCATCTCTAAAATTGGCAGTACAATTATTTCCAGACACTTCTCCACTTGAAGAACGGTTAGTACACCTTGAGCAGCATCGTGATGTGGCCCTGGCCAACGAGGCTCACAAACATAAGGTCAAGTGTCAGTATGATAGGTCCATTCTTCCTCATATTTTCTCTGAAGGCGACCTTGTCTTGGTCTATGACCAAGATAAGGACCCCCTAGGGGCAGGAAAATTTAAACCCATGTGGTTCGGACCTTTCATCATCAAAGAGGTATTAAAAAAGGGTGCTTATCGTCTGGTTGATTTTGAAGGGAATGCTTTGGCGGAGCCTAGAAATGGGCTCTACCTCAAGAAGTATTACTCATAGGCAGGTCACTGTGGGTAACTTTTTGTAACATATGTATAGTCTTTGTACTATTACTTTTTAGTTTCTTTTAAGTGTTATGAACGTGTCATTGATGTTATCTTTCGTCAATTTGGTAGATGTCAAGTGATTCTGAGGTGTTTGTTGGGTATGTAAATGGTGCTAGTCGACACACTCGAAGGATTGCCTCCGCAACTTGGGTAATATTTACACCTTAGGGCCAGTTGTTATCTTCTAGAGGTATATGCTTAGGTGACACCACAAATAATGTCGCCAAGTATAGTGCAGTTATTGAGTTGCTTCGTGATGCCTTCTCATTGGGTATCTCTCATCTTCGGGTCTATCTCAATGCTCAACTGGTTGTGTCTCAGCTAAATAGAGTATACCAGGTTCATGATCCAACCTTACACCGACGATTCCCTAGGGTACGTCTCTTAGAATGAAACTTTGATTATATTAAATATTTTCATGTTCCTAGGAGATTAAACCAAATTACAGATACTCTAGCTAATCAAATTTTAGATTGGCATCTTGCACACATATGAAAGAACATTGACATAAGCATGTAAATACATTTTTGCACACATGATCCATAAGACACAAAAGATTAAAAAAACCATATATAACATCATAAAGTAACTAGAGTACATAGACGAATGCAAGCGCCTCAAAAATAGGACCAAGAATGAGTCACAGGGCTTATGCCCTCAAAAAATATATACAAGTAGTGCTCGTGGCATGTAAAAAGTCTAAATAGGTTCAGGGCCTATGGGCCCTGTTATAATAGTCCACAGCATGGGCTAAACGCCTAAACAATCGGACCCAAGTCCAAGATGCCCCCACTACATGAGGCTGCATGGATGGCGACAGGTCCTCTATCTCTGCCATCGAGACTGTGCGAGTGAGTGTCATAAAGTTCCACTCAACTTGTCTAAGTACCCTCTCAACCTCCCCAACTAGGAGGTTCCCTGCTACTGCTGGTCCCCCGCAACATCAACTGCGACTTCTGGCCAAGGAAGACGCTTGTTCCACGCATAATTGACAGGTCACACGGGTCCCACATCTGCATGCAACAAACGTATATCCGTCAAATACTCTGGCATATAAAAAAAATGATATATATAACAAAAAGACATAAAAATTACATATACAACAAAAAAACTACAAAGGTGGAGACTTACCCATCTCCCCTCGCTCCTCACCAGGAGGCACAGGTATCTCAAGATCTCTAGAAAAGTCTATCCCTGCATATGGGTAGTCCTTGATCACAGGGATCTGTCGTGACAACCATGCAAAAAATTCATCATTGAAGGACTCATTGGTCCTTCCACTACCCTGTCATGGTAGTAACACTGCCCATCTACATATAGCAGGAAAAGAATATTGATGTCCTCGTACCACTTCCCAAATACTAAAACTCAGAACTCTCTCAAAGAAGAATGAACACAAAATCGTCCTGAACCCAAAGTTCCTCTGTGTCCGCTGTCGACAATCTGTCAATTGCCTCTTCATACACTCAAGTAGTGTGGTACTCCAGTCAAAAATATGTGCATTCAAGCACTGGATAGCACAGTTCATCTGTATGCAAGAAGCCTGATGCAAGGCTATTGAACCGGTAATCCACCCAATCAACAATAATATCGCCTGCAGTGATAGGTCAGTGATCTTATGATGGGAACCTGGGAGCTCAAACGGTTGAGGTAGCCTCACAGTGCAGGGCTATCAAGTCTGCTATATTAAGCGGCCCCGATGGAAACATCCTGAAATTGATCGGTTCCCCTCTCCTTGAGAGGCCAGTCAAAAAATAGATATCCTCGGTTGTGGGCACCAGTGATTGCCCCTCTAGCATAAAGGCCTCTGCATTATGGTGCCAATAGTCAATCAAGGCATTCAGTAGCCTTGGTTGCGCTTGCATAAATTGACACAGGAAGAACTTAAGCAAACCACATTGCATCAATGTGGCCACGACATTCGGATCTCCCGCAACCAACTCACTAATTGCTTCATGCTCCCTTTCCCTCCATTGGACATACATCCTGCCAAAACAACCAAGTTCATGAGGGTCAGTGCTCTTTAGTTATTTTTGAAAATAAAAGGGGGTTCATGCATGTTGTCTAGGTGACAGTCGCGTGTACACGCGGGTAGGCTTTACTCTACCCGAGTGTACATGCGGCCTGTCCAAAGACAGCCCGCGTGGACCTAGGGTTGACCTTTTAAAGGTCGACGCCCACCAAAAAAATGAAAAAAAAGAAAAATTAAAGAATTGAATAGCTAGATAGGGGAGTTTGTACTTACTTGGTCCAAGCGGAAGTTCGTTTCGTCCACTGTAGCTCCCGAAATCACCGTTTTTATCAAAGGGGGTCTTTTGGCTCTAGAGTCAATTTCCAAATCAACAATGGTGATAATGAGCTGCCATCTTCTATTTATAGACTTTTTGGCCTCTTTTTGTCACTTTTTTGGCCTCCCTTATCAATTTCTTTATACCAAAAACCATTTAGAGTGATTCAGGAGTTATATGGGAGGGATTTGATCGGGTATTGGGACACTTTTTTGAGTTTTGAGAAAATTTTGACGGTCCATGAAATTTTTCCCAAGAATCAACTTGAGCATATAGGTTAGGTTATTACCCCAACTTTTGTGTCTTGTTGTCTTTTTCCTCTGCCATAGGATCAATCCCATCAGGTTGTGACACAGAACCATCATATCTGCTTTAGAAGTGTTGCAACTTGGCGGTAGAGCTTACCAGAACATGGATGCCCTAGGTAGGTCCTGGTTGCATTATGGTGTCCATGCCGTCTCTAAAACACTGTAGGCTTGGGAGTCCTTATAGTCTTTCCTGAATATGAATTTGAGCCTCATTTTCATGATTCTTCTTCGCTCTTTATCTCACCCTCAGGACTCCCAAAAAATAATGGGTCTTCTTTTAAGCCCTTTTCAGACCCTCTAAACATGAAAAGATTGCCGAGCGATCTTGTGGCCTTTCACTCTCGTTAAACTCAAATTTGAAGTCACGTCTGTCTGGTGGTAGTTTACCCCTTTTTAGGTCTGGACGACCAACTGTACGAACAAAGGTATACTCTATGGAACTTCCGTTCTTTAGAAGAGTACTCTCAGGTATAATTTTATCCCTTTTTCGGGCCTGAGGGACTAAACTTATGAAAAGGAAACCCTCACGGACTCCATAGTTAAGCTCTTTTCAGACTCCCTAAAATTGAAAAGATCGCCGAGTGACCTTATTCTTTCAGACTCGTTAAATTGGTCCAGAAGAATATTCCTGATGGAGTCCATAGTTAATATTTTTTCAGATTCCTTAAAAATGAAAAAATGGCTGAGTGATCTTGTCCTTATCACACTCATTAAAATGGTTTTGAATCGACGTCTTATCGGTGCTAGTTTACCCCTTTTTCGAAACGACTAGACTATATTCGAAAAAGGTACCCCAATGGAGTTTCCTTTTATGTTTTTTCAGACTCTCTAAATATGAAAAACCACCAGCTTACCTTCTCTAGGCTCGTTAAACTTACATCAAAGGACGTTACCATTGTGTGCTTTATCAACCGCATTTGCATACCTTATATGTCAGCCTTGTAATAGTTTGCTTCTGCGTCTTAACACTTTTGGCCTTCGGAGGATTTTTACTGAGTGTCATTCTACTAGAACATCAGTCTTGTCCTTGTGCCTTGAGCTTGTATGTTTGCAAAACTCGTTCCTCCTTTGTAACATAATATTCCTTTATTCTTTTTCCACAATTATTGAAAAGAACAAAAAAAAATCAAATATACCCCAAAAAGAGGAAGGGAAAAGTATTTTCTTTATTGGCAGCATAATGAGTCGCCCTTGGAAAAAGAACATTTGTCTGTTTGTTCATCAGACTATGGGATGTAGTACGACCTTAGGAATCTTTTTTTGCTATATAGAGTTGTGTCCTCCACTGTTTGGTTATCCTTCCAAACATATGGAGAGTTTGCGTTTCCTCCTGCTTCGTAGACTTATGATTAATGCCATGCTACCTGAGTTTCATTATTTGTCATGCTATTATCCAAGGGAAGTTTGTCACCAAGCCTGAGTCGGCCCCTCTGCAATATGTCTCTTGTCCTCATGTTCGACCATCCTGAAAATCCAATCAACTCCTTGTTCGAAATCACGGAAGCCTTCAGTCTGATCATCAAGATTATCAATTCCATGACCGACGAGCCGTCGAAGACCTCTGGGTAGTGCATTCGTACACTCATATTACACTCCTACCCGAGTTTTGAAGATTTTTAAGTTGTTTCTCGAGCTCTGAAGATGTCATCTCCAGCCATCAGGCCGAATCATCTTTTGGAAGATGGATACTCTATATGTATATCTTTCTGATTTCGAGATGTAGCTCCACTGTGTATTGTTCGTGGCTACTCTTTATAGTTATTTGACATGGATCTACAGTGTATTTGATTGGTAGCCATGGTTCTATTTTATCCCAAGCATGGGTATGCCCACCTTGGTGAGACATTTGTTATTTTGCAGACGACACCTCCAGGTTCCTGATCCTTGGGCTCAATAGTTCGGCACATCAGTAAAGATTGGTAATGTATTTCGGCCATCAGATGCTCTTCTGACCTCACACATTAGGGGGCATCTGTTATAACCCTAAATTGCACCACACATGCTTACCTGGCATCAGGACAACTCATATCCCTTTTTTTCCAAAACACTACTGAACAACTCTTTGAAAATCCTCTTGTATAAAGGCCCACACGCCCTAATCCATTAGTGCACATGTGTACATGCTAGCTGACCCAAAACAACCCGCGTGGATCAACAAAAGCATGAAAAAAGGAAAGTTTCCGACAGAACAAAAAGCTATGGGTGAGTTAACTGAAACTCCCGGCCATGCATGGCCGAGGGTTTGTCCAAATACCTAGCTCCTTCTAGCCTATAAAAGAAGGGGTAGGGGTCCCATTTGGAGGAGGGAAAAATATAACAAAGAAACTCTGCCCATTTACATATTCCCATTGTCCCAACCCTTTAGCCTTTCCTTGTGCCAAAGGAGATTCAAAGCAAAGCAGTTGAAGGATAGAAGAAGAGGAGCCCAAGATCAGGTTCGAGGAGCAGTGGCCGGTCTCAGATTTTGTAAGTTGACTCATTCTAAGTAATAAATATAATGCTTTTCCTGTCCCAATTCATAAACTGTTTATAGTTTGATCAGTATATGTTTTGATTTCTAACCCGTTAATATATAAGTAGTATGCATGCATAGTTGTTGCTTTTCTTGGATGCAGGTTAGCTTTGGAAGGAGTATTGCGAACAAGTAATCAAGCACAACGGAGGATCGACATCAAATGCCGGGAATGAGGTAGGTTGATCTTTCCATGCATTTACTAAGAAAAGGGGATTTAAATC
>CBVK0100099066.1:0-28366 GCA_900067695.1 Picea abies
TGCAAAGAACTATAATATCATCATAAAACATTAACATGCATGACAAAGGAACGAAATGATGGACAACCTTGTGCATATCCTTCAGCAGTTGCCCATAGGAGAAACATCTTCATCAAGCGACCATGCAACCCCCTTCAAGGTACAAGTAGATTTTTATATTCCATTATTTGAAGGACTCATATATGTGAGTATTGTAGATAAATGATTGAATCTGCTTGAATGGTATTTTTTGGACCACAATTTTGCCGATAGGGAAAAGATTACTTTTGCACTCTTTAAGGTCATCCCCCATGTTAAGGACTGGTGGGACACTTACTATGAACAAAGGGCCATAGAAGAATCTACAATATTTGTGGTTTCCCCTGTATGGTATTCCTTTCGGGATGCCATTAAAGAACAATAATACCATGTAGGAAGCTACGAGTACTAGTACACCAGATGGACCACCCTACATCAAGAAAGGGATGAGACAGTACCATATTTCACCAATATTTTCCATACCTTGCGCACCAAATTGGGTATCAAAGACTCTGAGGGACATCTGGTGCTCAAATACCATGGTTGTTTGCATAGATACATTCAAACAAAAATGGAGTTTCTTGACATCACCTCATTAGGTACAACTTATCAATACGCTGTCAAGATTGAGCAGAAATTTAAATAGAAGAGGTGAGAGTTTGGATCCGGAAACTCCTTATTGTTCCTGAGATTAAACTTAAGGTTCAAAGAATAATGTCAGGCATCAAGAAATTTTTTAAGAGAGTTAGTTTTAAAGTGTTTTTTCTACCTTAGTTGTATGAGAAAAAATCCTTAAATGAAATTAACAGTTTGACAACACATAGGCCGTATTTCGTATCTGAGCCGAATTTGCAATATCGAATAGTATGAGATGAAAATACAAAACTATAAAATAGAGCAAGGCATCAATTACATAAGAGTCCTACCTTGTTTGTAGTAGAGGAAAAGAGATAGTGTAACCTTGAATAACGCCCAAAATGCAATAATCTACACAGCAAGCAGGTCTTGATTTACTCACAGTAAATGAAGAGGAAAAACTGCTTACTTAATAAAATATTGAGACCTTGTGATTACAGTAGTTGTTGTATTAAATTGTAACCAAACATTTATCAAGGAATACATAAAGGAATGTTGAGAAATGGAAAACAAAAGAAACACATAACCCAGATTTAACAAAACCTGGAATATATGTCTTCACTTGTATTAATACTCTATAAGGATACTTTTCTCTATTACAATTGGTAAGAAGCAGCCTGAAATAAGTCTTTAATCTATGTATTTATACAAAATCATCTCAACTCAAAACGGTTTGAGTTCTCCTAATTCCAAAAATAGTAAATTTTACAATATGTAAAGTTAAAAACTTTCATTGGCCTTCTCCTCTGTCTCTTTGTCTGCTGGCAGAGGCATTTCTTATCCTCATCCTTTAGCTTGGAAAAAACTGTCATCTGATCCTGACCTGTATGAGTCATATGCACTTGTTTCTCACTTGTTTCTAGATGTGCTGGCTTTCCCATATTCGACACATTATATGCATCTAATCACTAAATGTACCACCAACCCAGAAGGTGAAGTTGCCTCATCTTCTTCAAAAATGTATAACTTTTTTTCTATCCGGGGAAACCTTTCCTATATCTTCTTTTATCCCAAAAATGTGGCCTATAATTGCATGATTGTACTTACTATCCATTTTTTTATTTGGATAAGATCAAGTTGGTTCATTTGTTGGATGATCATCATGGCCTCTTCTTTTCTTTTCCTAGAGTTACATTGGTTCCTTGCTAAGCCAATATTCCCTAGGGATTTGGAGATATTATTTCCTTCAACATCAAGTAGCCATTTTTCTAGTGAAGATATTGGTTCTAGACAAACTTCATGTACCTCTCTAGACAATCTTTTTCTTTTGGCAAGATTTGATTCCCATGGCTTCAAAATTATGTCACCTTTGGTTTTCTTAGATAGAGATAGTCGAGGAGCTATCGATACATCATATTTTGGTACTATAAAGATAGCCTCCTAAAACTTAGCCTAAGATGCATGGTCTTCCCTTTATTTAATGTAAATTTTATTATGGGAAAGGTCTACCACTAATTAACAATTTTGAATGGCTTCCACTTTTGTAAAACTATCTTGTTGGGATGATTCTATCTTCTCATGTACTTCTAGTGCTTGAGCTTGGAAAAATTCCATATCTACTGTTGTACCTTCAACCAATTCTATCTTGGATTGTAGTTTCTTGACTAATTCTTCATGTTGAGTGACCAACCCTCTGTTGGCCTTTGAGTTTTGATGGAGCTCATCAAGGTTAGCTTTCCATTGTTGGATCTGATGTCTGACATCGGCTATGACTTGTTCAAACTCTTTGTTCATCTTATTTCGTACATCGGATATTTTTTGGTTTCAGCTGATCCGCTATATTTTCTACTGAACACTGATTCGACGTGGCAAAGTAACCTAATGAGCCTGCCATTTCCCTAGTGAATTATGTATAATCTAGACCATGTCCATCATACAACATTCCTTTCCTTTTTAATTTTGTACCATATTTTTGATGCGTTTCTCTTGTAACTATGGTCGTTCTTTTCTTACTGAAAAAAAAATCTGAAGGAGGCATTTCTTCAGATGAAATCGGAGTAAGGTCCTCTATAAATATGACTTTGGCATTGGGATTTCCTTGAATCGACTGTAAAGGTGTTAATAACATAATGGGGCTACCTATCTCTATGGATGGATGTTTCATTGTTGTGTTGGTAGCTGATTTATCTGGTGTAGACAACGATGTATCCTATCCCTTTTTTTGAAAAGCTTCAAGATGAGATTTTGTTTGAGTGCCTGGTGAGTTTGGTAATGAAGTCTCCACTCCCTGTATTAAGACTTCGGTATTCTTCAGATTTTCCTCAGTACTCTGTTGGTCAGAACTTCTTGCCTCTAATCCCTGAGGCATAGCTTCTTGTGTATATGAATGTGCTATTGTCTCCCGCTATAATACATTTGGAAAAATACTATTTCTATGCTTCTGAAAATTATAGAAACTAGATAATTGATCGGGAGATTGAGTTCGAACTATGCTCCATACTTCCTCATATGACCTGACTCCCCTGAATACTTCATCCTAAGGTGAAATATCGTGCACATACTTCCTTAAATTGTATTGAGTCATATGATCTTCCACGATCTTATGGGGATCGTGGCATTTAAACTTAATATCAACTAACTTGACGTCTTCCAGAGCTACAGCCTATACTTTCGAATGGTCGAAATCTTGCAACAAAAACATACCAACCTGAAGAGGGAAGTTTGGCCATACCTTTTTCTGGGCCTCTTTCAATTCTCTACTAATGCCCCATGTCATGGCCTAATAATCCACCTCTCGGCATACCATTCGATCTGATAAAAATTTTGGGAGAGCATGGGGGGGAACCGAGCACCCAAAAACCCTGATATAGGAAAATTTTTCCTCAATATACTAGTCTGATACTTTTCCCAAGTTAGCCATGATTCTGTCTGAAATTATGGGAGGTGGCAAACCGTGAAGGGAGATATGAATTGGAACCACTACATAATGGCATATTTCATAGAAGAAATGTTTGGCTTTGTCCTTCCACAACTTGGAGTGATAGAAATGGAGAGGCTCGGCATTGGTCGAGTTCCAACTCCAGCTCTTTAGAGGGAAAGGAGTGACAAAAAAATTGGAATCCATGATGTATGCCAACATGTATAAATGAGAAGGTTTCCCTTTGGACTTTTCCAATTGGTACCCTATGATTTCTTTTGCGAGGTTGTCTGATAACATCTTGGCCCAGTTGAAAGAATATCCCTCAGCCACTTCATTCATAATTGGTACCCATGCCAACAGGAAATGAGAGGAGTCATTTTTCCCGAATATCCTACATAGCATCATAGCCACATAAATCATATGGGCATCTAACGATGTTGTGGCATATATCCCATGAGTGTCGGCTCTGAATTTTTCAGGATGCCCCCACCATTTCTTGATTAAATCAGTGTAGTTTTTCCCATACTGTGTGCACTCCTATTGGTCAAAATCCATTATGAATTCAACATTGTAACTATATTTAAAAATGAGGGATAATTTATACATTACTTTAATATGCTCTGGTCGAAAAGACCCAACAACAACCTTCTGTGAATTGCAAATGCTCCTGGTTGAAATGTCAATGTTCTCCAGGGCCTAGCCTATCATGTTTTTATATGGCATGAGCCTCGTCCACACAACTATCTTTTGTATCTCTGACTTGGCTATATCCTTATTTAACCAGGAATGAAATTTATTTAAAGTCCAAAAGTCTAGAAATATATATGTTTCAACATGGGCTCCATATAGGGATCACGTCTCCCTACAAGGCATGGAAGAACAGTAGACTAAGTTCCTTCATTAGGTAAATGGAGTCATTGTTGTGTTCCTAGGGAACAAATTTGGGAAAATTATACAGAGAAAAATCAGACTTCAGCCGTGTCTCAGAAAACTTTCAAAACACAATCAATTACTGATCTCAAGTTAGGCTATTAATAAGTTTACTTTTTCTGAAACTGATTCTAGATTTGCTTAAGATAATCAAAAAAACTTTAACTGAACTATCAAAAATCCCTTTTGGGAATCTTCCATGTAGAAGGAGTACAACTCCCTCCTCAAGAACTAGACTTGGGATCTAGTTCCCCTTCCTTCTGGGAGGAAACTTATCAGATGAATATGGGTCTATAGGACCAAGAGCGTAGCGGATGGACAGATTAGGAGATACAAATCCAGGCTTGTCGCCAAAGGCTTTCAGTAGGTTCATGGTATTGACTATGATGAGAACTTCTCTCTAGTAGCGAATATGGATTCCATTTGATTGGCCCTTGACATTGTGGCAACCAAGGGATGGGAATTCCATCAGATGGATGTGAAGAATGCATTTATTCATGGTGATCTCTCTAAGGAGATCTACATGGAGAGGCCCCATGGATTTATGCAGGACTCATATTTAATTTGTCAATTGAAGAAGTCACTTGATGGCCTCAAGTAGGCTTTGAGGGTATGGTATGACAAGATGGAATCCTACCTGTTGTCATAGAACTTTATACATTGTAAATGAAACCCAAATATATACATGCTCATGACGGTTGATTCACTTCTACTTTTAGTTCTGTATGCCGATTACTTGTTGAACATCGGCTGCTCGACTTCAGTGATTTTTTCTGTCAAGAGGATTCTACATGACAGGTTTTTGATGATGGACATGGGTCTGCTACACTTTCTCCTTGGACTTGAGATCAGTCAGGATGCATCACGCATCAAACTGTCTCAGTCCAAGTATGCACAAGATCTCCTTGAGAGATTTCACATGACAGACTGCAAGTCTGCTCCGACTCCTTTCCTATCAATTGTCAAACTTGAGGATGGAGGCGAGACTCCACTGGTTCACAGCACACTATACAGACAGCTAGTGGGGATCTTGTTGTATCTCACACACTCCAAACCAGACCTCTCATATGAAGTTGGCGTAGTTTTCAAATTCATGCAAGAGTCGCATGAGCTACATTGGAAAGTTGTAAAGCATATCCTTTGATATGTACAGGGCACCATCACCTTTGGGATTCATTATGCAAGAGACTCTACATTAGATCTCATTGGGTTTACTTATTCCAACTGGGCTAGCAATAGCATTGATTACAAGTCCACATATGGTTATACACTCAGTCTTAGTTTTGGGCCTATCTGTTGGTCAAGCAAAAAGCAAGTTTCCATTTCTCTATCATCAGCCGAGGAAGATTACAGAGGGATAGTTAACATAACCATTCAGGCTATGTGGCTACAACATTTTCTCACTGAGTTGGGCATTCAGTTTCATCGGCCGATCATCATCTCATGTGACAAACAGAGCACTCTGAAGTTCTGTAGAGATCCAGTTCAGAGGCAGCGGATGAAGCACATCGAGATCCGCATGCACTACATCCAGTACTTAGTACATGAGGGGATCATCAACATATAGTTATGTCCTTCAGCAGAACAAACGACAGATATTTTCACCAAGACCTTCACTGAGCAAAAATTCCATTCTCTGTGAGGTCGTCTTGGAGTGAAGGACACAGTTGCCTAGAAACTGTAGTTCTTATTTTTACATACATCGTACCTTGAGGGGGGGGGGTTTCCCATGAGGTTTTCCCTCTTTCCTCACTTTATTTTCAATGTATCTTTTGTACTTGGATACCTAACATGGCCTCGTTGTCGGGACCCAATCTTTATTTTCACCATAGTGATGTTCAGGGGGGGTGTTGGAGTTACTTCACACACACCTAGGATTTATTTTTCCTAAGGTTATTCCTTGTTTATTATTCATAATTAGTCATTATATAGTCTCCTATATTTTAGGGGAGAATATTCCACCTGGAGAATATTCTCTTTCAGTTGACACTTTAGTTTGACTAGTTGAGTTGAGTTTAGATGTTGCATTGAGATCATCACTATACTAATTAGACCTTGCCTTGGTATCATCACCAGAGTGGTGCATTAGCCTTGATTCCCTGAGTTAACTCCTCACTACTCTATGTTCAGACAGTTGACTAGTTAACTCAACTAGGTGGCAGTTCACTCCCATAACTGACTGAGAGACTAGAATAGGTGGCAGTTCACTCTCATAACTATTGGTGTGTGTCCAGATCACTCTATACCACCACTATGGGGGATTGGTTCACCTCAATTCGAACTCATTGAGATATACAGAGTATATCATGTGTAAATTATTTATTATTCATAACAGTTAATGAGAATTCGTCCACTCTTTCTCTCCTTCTTCTTTTTTCTCCAATTCTCTCTGCAAATGTGTGTATTATTGTTTAGCTATATCTATTTTTTGCATTTTCAACACATTTACATGTGTTGCTAGGGTTTCAAGAATTTTATTTTGGCCAACTTGTTTTTCAACTAGTGGTTTAGTAACCACCGCCTCATTCGTTTTATTTCTTAATATAATCTTTTTTGATGGAAAACTTGTAGTATTTTTTTCTCTGGGCCTTAAATTATACTTCTGTTGAAGTTCTTCCATAATGGATTCAGCAATTCCTTGATATGCAGACTCTCCTAGGTTATCTATACTTTCCTCGTTACTAAACATGGGCTCTTGGTCTAGAGGTCTTTCATAATCCTGTCTAGCTAGATGAGTTTATTGGTCTTCGTCACTAAGGTTTTTTATATCCTCTTCTAGCCCCTCATAATTATGCATATCATCTCCTATAAAAAAAATCGTTTTAAAAGGACCTTGTATTTTTTTATCTTCCTTTTTTACGTGTCTTTGTTGGGTCTCAGGGTTAGGATTTCTCCTGAAATATTTTCAAACAAATGGATCAGGTTTGGCTTGGTCTAGTTCCATTCTAGAAATTTTGTTTGACAAATATTTGATTATATTAGCCATGTCATCCATTTTTTCTTCGGTAGACCTCCCTGATCCGAAGGGCCCTACTTGTTCCCTAAAGCGTTTAGGTTCTTTAGTTCATGTCTCAACCTTGGATTTTGGTTTACCAGATGCCATCATGTTTGATTCAATTTCTATAGCGTCATATTGCATCCCTGTGAGGGTAGCCGGTCTTCTTTCTCTTAAAAGCAGAGCGAAGTCAGGTTCAAAAACCCCTACTAAAGTCACCTTCGCTGCAGGTTGAGAGGGTTTAAATTCTGTTGGAATCTTATGATAAAGTTTGTTAAATCTTTGAGTAAATTCTAGAACCGACTCAGAGTTCTTCTTTCTCAATGCCCCGAATTCAGTCAAGTAGTAAATATGGTCTTTCATTTCTCTCCACTGTCCTAAAAAATCATTTTCTAAATCATCGTAGGACCAAAGGGATCCTACCGGGAGTCCTTGAAACCAGATTCTTACTTTCCCTTCAAACATTTGAACTAAAATCTAGGAATAAACAACTTCATGCTCAATCCCTAATATATCAACTAATTGATCAAAAAAGGTGATATGCTCTGTGGAAGTTAAATCTCCTTCTCCCATAAATTTTGGTAATTTCTTCATATAATTTTTAGATAAATCATGAAGGGCGGGGGCGAGGATCAAGGGAGCGTATATGGCTGCTACTTTTGAAAAAATCCTAGTGGGTGGAGGTTGTCCTTGNNNNCCTCCACCACCACCTCCTCCAGCACCACCTCCAGCGACAACCATTGAAAGTCTAGGTGATGAACTTAGGGAATTAAAAAGAGGGTTTTCAAAAACTTCTACGGACCGAAGTGGCGACCTTTCAACTTCCTCGGGATGTGACAAAGGGAAATATGGAAAATGATCATTAGGGAAATAAAGTATAGAAAGGGATGGAAAGGAAAACATGGATTGGTTTCTTTAGAGTTACAAGATGTATATATAGGTGAACCAACAGGAGATGAATTGGGGTATAAAGTATGCTTTTTAGGATTTCGGAGAACTGAAACCTTTTCTTTGGGTGAGGATGGGGTAGACAGAAAAGTAATGATAGCGAGTATAGAAGAGGATCTTTTATTCAGACTGTTTGGAGAATCAGAAGTGTCAATTGCAATCTTTATTTCAGGTACAAATTCCTCTAGGTTCTCATGCCTAACCTCATACTGGCTAGTCAAGGCCTCCGTAGAGGGTGTTTGTTTAATATTATTTTCAGGGGTTGGTTCTTCAATCGGACCCTTAGTATTGACTTGTGTGATTTTCGGTTGGTATTTCTTACCTATCGATGTGGTAGTCGACTTGAGGTATCCCTTTGGTTTTAATAAATTTTTGGGATCATATATAGGTGTGGTCTACCTATCGTCTGGATTGCTTCTGGTATTCTTTTGATTAAATGCCATCTTATTTGTACTGGAGTCACCAAGTGAAAAATAAAAAATAGTTGTAATTCAGTATTCAACCTCCGTTCACTATCAAAGATAGAATCTCACCTTGTCATTATCCCAGGGAAAAATAACTTTGTTTCTCCGTCCCTGGCAACGATGCCAAAAATATGTTGTTCCTGAGATTAAACTTACGGCTCAAAGAATAATGTCAAGCATCATGAATGTTATTGAGTGTGTTTTAAAGTGATTTTTCTACCTTAGTTGTATGAGAAAAATTCCTTAAATGAAATTAACAGTTTGACAGCACAGAGGTCATATTTCATATCTGTGTCGAAATTGCAATATCGAATGGTATGAGATGAAAATAGAAAAATGTAAAACATAGTAGGGCATCAATTACTGAAGAGTCCTACCTTGTTTTCAGTAGAGGAAAAGAGATAGTGTAACATTGAATAACGCATAAAATGCAGTAATCTACATAACAAGCAAGTCTTGATCTACTCACAATAAATGCAGAGGAAAAATTGCTTACTTAATAAATTACTAATACCTTGTGATTACAGTAGTTGTTGTACTAAATTGGAACCAAACATTTATCAAGGAATACATAAAGGAATGCTGAGAAATGGAAAACAAAAGAAACACATAACCCAAATTTAAGAAAACTTGGAATCTCTGTCTGCACTTGTATTAATACTCTATAAGGATAGTTTTCTCTATTAAAATTGGCAAGAAGAAACCATAAATAAGTCTTTAATCTATGTTTTTATACAAAATGGTCTCAACTCAAAACGGTTGGACTTTTCACAATTCTAAAAATACTAAATTTTACAATATGTAAAACTGAAAAATTCCATTGTTCTTCTCCTCTGTCTCTTCGTCTACTGGTAGAGGCATTTCTTCTCCTCATCCTTTACTTGGAAATAGTTGTGATCTGATCCTAACCTGTATGAGTCGTATTCACATGTTTTATCATTTGTTTCCATATGTGTTGGCTTTCCCGTATTCGACACATTGGATGCATCTGCTCACTAATTGTACCACCAACCTAGAAGGTTCAGTTGCCTCATTTGCTTCAAAAATGTATAACTTATTTTCTATCTGGGGAAACCTTTCCTATATCTTCTTTGCTCCCAAATATGTGTCCTGTAACTCCATGCTTGGACTTAGTATCCATATTTTTATTTGGATAAGATCAATTTGGTTCATTTACTGGATGATCATCATGACCTCTTCTTTTCTTGTCCTAGAGTTACATTGGTTCCTTGCTATGTCAATATTCCCCAGGGATTCAGAGATATTATTTCCTTCAACATCAAGTAGACCTTTGTCTAGTGAAGATATTTCTTCTAGACAAGCTTTATGTACCTTTCTGGCCAATTTTTTTCTTTTGGCAATATTTGATTCCCAGGCCTTCAAAATTATGTTACATCTGGTTTTCTAAGATAGAGACAATTGAGGAGTTTTCAATACATAATCTTTTGGAACTAGAAAGATAGCCTTTTGAAACTTATCCCGAGTTGCACGAGCTTCCCTTTCTTTAATCTAAATGTTATTCAGGGAAAGGTCTGCCACCCAGTAAAATTTTTGAATGGATTCCACTTTTGTAAAAGGATCTTGTTGGGTTGATTCTGGCTTCTCATGTACTTCCAGTGCTTGATTTTGGAAAGCTTCCATATCTATTGTTGTACCTTCAGCCAATTATATATTGGCTTGTAGTTTCTTGATTAATTCTTCTTGCTGAGTGACCAACCCTATGTTGTCCTGTGAGTTTTGATGGAGCTCATCGAGGTTAGATTTTAGTTGTTGGATCTGTTGTCTATCATCAGCTATGACTTGTTCAAACTGTTTGTTCATCTTATTTCTAACATCTCTTTCCATGGTCGTCATCTAGTCTTGCAACTACCTTACCAACAAATTTCTTTGTTTCAGCTAATTCGCTAGATTTTATACTAAACATTGATTGGCCATGGCAAAGGCACCTAATGAGCCTGCCATTTCCCTAGAGAATTTTGTATCATCTAGACCCTGTCCATCATAAAAAATTCTTTGCCTTTTGACTGTTGTACCATATTTTTGATGCACTTCTCTTTTAACTATGGCCCTTCTCTTCTTACTGAAAAAGAAGTCCGAAGGAGGCATTTCTTCGACTGAAATCGGAGTAAGGTCCTCTATAAATATGACTTGTTCATTGGGATTTCCTTGACTCGACTGTAAAGGTGTTAATGACATAATGGGGCTACCTATCTCTCTAGACGGTTGTTGCTTTGTTGTGTTGGTATCCTGTTTATCTGGTGTAGACAACAGTGTATCTTGTCCCTTTTCTTGAAAATCTTCAATATGAGTTGTTGTTTGAGTGCTTGGTGGGTTTGGTAATGAAGTCTCCACTCCCTGCATTGATATTTCGACATTCTTTGGATTTTCCTCGATACTCTGTTGGTCAGAAATTCCTTCCTCTAATAACTGAGGTATAGCTTCCTATGTAGATGAAGATGTTTTTGGCTCCCCTTGTAATACCTTTGGAAAACTATTCTTTCTATGCTTTTGAAAATTGTCAAAATTGGCTAATTGATCGAGAGATGGAGTTTAGACTCTACTCAATACTTCCTCATATGACCTGACTCCCATGAATATTTCACCCTGAGGGGAAATCTCGTGCACATACTTCTTTAAATTGTATTGAGCCAGGCGAGATTCCACAATCTTATGGGGATCGTGCCTCTTAAACTTAATATCAACTAACTTGACGTCTTCTAGAGCCGCAACCTCTTGGCATACCAACCGATCTGGTTAAAATTTTGGGAGAGCATGGGGGCGAACCATGCACCCAAAAACGCTGATATAGGAAACGTTTTCCTCAATATACCAGTTTGTTATTTTTCCCAAGTTATCCATGATTCTGTATGAAATTTTGGGAGGTGGGAAACCGTATAGGGTGATATGAATAGACACCACTACATAATGATAGATTTCATAGAAGAAATATCTGGCTTTGTCGTCCCACAACTTGGAGTGATAGAAATGGATAGGCTCGACGTTGGTCGGGTTCCAACTCCAACTCATCAGAGGGAAAGGAGTGATAAACAAAAGGGCATCCATGATGTATGCCGACATGTAGAAAGGAGCAAGTTTCCCTTTGGATTTTTCCAATTCGTACCCTGTGATTTCTTTGGCCAGGTTCCCTGATAACATCTTGGCCTAGTTGAAAGAATATCCCTCAACCACTTCATGCATAATTGGTACCCATGCCAGCAGAAAATGAGAGGATTCCTTTTTCCCGAATATCCTACATAGAATCATAGCCACATAGATCATATGGGCATCTAACAATGCTATGACATATATGATGTGAGTATCGGCTCTGAGTTTCTTAGGATGCCCCAACCAGTCCTTGCTTAAATCAGGGTATTTTTTCCCATACTGTGTGAACTACTGTTGGTCAAAATCCATTATGAATTCAACATTGTAACTATATTTAAAAATCGGGGATAATTTATACATTACTTGTATATGCTCCAGTCAAAAAGATCCAACAACAACCTTCTGTGAATTGCAAATGCTCCTAGTTGAAATGTTGACGTTCTCCAGGGCCCAGCCTATCATGTTATTATACAACATGAGCCTCATCCGCACAACCATCTTGTGTATATCTGACTCAGCTATATCCCTGATTTTAGTTGCATGGGTTTCGGTTACTTCGTCGCCTAAATCCTCTAGCCAATTTATCAACTCATGTTGTATAATATCGAACACCTATGTCCAGTATTTCATGGTATGTATGGCTCTTGGTGAAGTGTCTGAGAGAACATATGTGTTCAAATTTACGCTCTCACCATCTTCTTTATCCATTTTTCATGGTGCCATGATATTAATGAAATCAGAACTATGTTACCTGCTACAGGATAATGTGTGAGCTTATACAGCTGGCTTAAAACTTGTTATTTTGCGAGAATGAAAATATAATTCAAAATCCAATATTATTATTCACTTTAAGCATATTCATTTACGGGTACCTTTACTGATGAAAAATTAATTTACCTTAATGAGGAAATCTAGGCAGCAATCTGCAATCTATATTGAAATCATTGCCATTGATTTGTGATTAATGCCATAAATATTGGTGGTTCGTGATCGGGAACTTGGATGAAACAGGTTTGAAAATTCCCAAATCGCGAACTCGTGAAAAATTAATTATGAGATAATATTGTTTAAGATATTAATTAATCATGTTTAACTTTAAATTTTTTTGGGTATTCGGGCTTCGAGATTTTAATGAGTAGCTTGAGATAGAATCCCTGAAACCCAAAATTGCAAAATGATTAATTATTGGATAATTGTTTTTAGTTTTAATTAACCCCTTTTAATTTTGAAATGTTTCGGAAGTTCAGACTTTGAAGATTTCAAGATGTGAGGGATGATAAACGTCTGAACTTCCGAAGTACGAAGTTATTAACCGTCTTTAATCGAGATTAACTTAATTAATTAAGATTTGATATTTCAGGATTTTAGTGCTTCGTGGATTTGAAATTTAGTTCCTTATTATATTCTCGAAAGGCTATTACCTATAGTGATGTGTCGAAGATGACATCATTTTAGATGATGTTTCGAGGCTGGGGGGTGCTAAGTGTTAATTAGAATCATGTGAATCTTTAGATTAAAAGCTCAGAGAAAGGTGCCACATGTTGACTCAGGGAAGATTTAAAACGTACATGTTTAACATGAAACATGTCTTTCAAAAGTTGGTGAAAAAGTGATAACGGATATATTCGGGTTTCGAGTTTTTTAAAGTTATGACTTGTTGACAAGCCGAAAGCACGAAGCTTCGAAGAAGACTCTGGAAACTTATCTCTTTAACCATTTGGAGGCTCCACAAATATGAAGAGATTTAGGATCGTTCGATTATATGGAATACTTCATCAACAACGTATATCATGCGCGTCTTATTCTTATTTAACCAGGAATGAAATTTATTCAAAGTCCAAAAGTTTAGAAATATATATATGTTCCAACACTCCCCACATCCCAAGAAGGGAAAAGGAATCCCCAACCCACACAGCAAGAGATAGAGAAAAGAGGGCCAGTCTCAGGACAACCAATCCAATCCACAACAAAAGAAGGGAAATGAAAAGATGAAGAAGGAAACAAGAAAATGGTGTGAGTACCATAAAATCCCTTGGCACAACACTGAACAATGTTGCTCCAAGAAATCACTCGTGGTCGATATGAAGGCTTCCGAGTCAGAGGCCAATTTTGATTCTGAATCAAATCCCAAAGGAGGGAAGCATATTATCGATGTTAAACCCAGTTCCACTCTCACTACCACCAAATTCCAACCAAGCTAACCAGAAGAACCAAAGAAAGGGGAATGCCTCTTTCACTCACAAATTCAGGTAAAGGGGGATCCACCTCATTTCATTGTTGATAGAGGCAGTCAGTAGAACCTGATTTCAACAAAGTTCATCAAGCATCTAGACTTTCCAACGATACTGCACCCACAACCCTACACTTTTGGTTGGCTTTGCCAAGGAAGAGATCTTTGTGTTAGCCAACTATGTAATCTACCCTACGACATCAAGCCTTTCAAAGATGAGATATTGTGTGATATTTATCCCCTTGAATTTTTTGATGTTCTTTTAGGAAAACCATATTTGTGGAAGAGTCATGTTGTGTATGAGTATAGACCCCGCAGAGTTATTATTAGACTGGGTAGAAAATTGTACAGGATACTAGAGGTAGTGTCACCTACCACTATTTCTTTAATATCTTCTAAGTAATCTAGTAAGGTCATTTCATATATCGAGAATTTTGTCTTCTTTGTGATATCTTCTCACAGTAAGCAGAAGGTCATCACCACATCTGTTGCCACTACACAAAGCCTCTCTTTGAATCAAAAGCAAGTGGAAAATATCGTGGAAGAATATAGAGACATCTTCTCCTCACCCACCGAGGTACCGATGCACTGCTAAGTCAAGCATTCAATTGATCTGACCCCCATTTCACCTCTACCTAATGGACCAATATATCATCGTTTGCTGTTGGAAAATGATGGGACTTGGTGACTCTGCATTGATTATAGATCCTTAAACAAAATCACAATCAAGAACTGATACCCAATTCCCAGGATTGATGACCTTCTTAACCAACTCAAGGGGAAAAATTTCTTCAACAAGATTGACCTCAAGTTTGGCTACCACTAGGTTCTCAATGAACCAACTGATGTATGGAAGACAACCTTCAAATCTAAAGAAGGTATCTTCAAATGGCAGGTCATGCTCTTTGGCTTAACAAATCCACCAACCACTTTCATGAGGTTGATGGATTATGTACTGAGACCCTTCACTAACACTTTTGTGGTGGTATATTTGGATGACATCATCATCTTCAATAGAACTTGGGAGGAGAACATGCAGCATATTCAACAGGTTCTAAGAACTCTGCAGCAACACAAGTTGTATGCCAACCTGGAAAAATGATCTTTTGGCATGAACAGGGTCCAATACTTGGGCTACATTGTTGATGAGCATGGGGAACATGTTGATCCAGCTAAGATCCAAGTCATATGTGACTAGCCAGCCTCGACCACACTAACTGAGCTTTGAAGCTTCTTGGGTCTTTCCAACTTCTACCAACGGTTCATGTTGGGATTCTCCCATATTGCATGGGCCCTCGAAAAGGTGACCAAGGGAGGTGGCAGGGAAAATTTCATGAGGGGGAAGAAACAACAACGAGAATTCAATGATCTAAAGCATCACTTGTGCTCAGCTCTAGTACTCTCCTTTCTCGATCTGCAACAACCATTCGAGATTGAGACTAATGCATATGAATATGTTGTAGGTGCAATTCTCACTCATCATAGTCATCCGGTGGCATACCATAGTGAGACACTCTTAGATGTTGTCCGAAAAAACACCACCTGTGACAAGGAAATGTATTCCATTGTACAAGCTTGTCATCAATGGAAACATTACATTCTGGGAAAAGATAAAATCATCCACATTGATCACAAGCCTTTGTAATTCATACAGACACAGGGGAAATTGCAGAACAACCTCCATCAGAAGTGGTCCACCTACCTACAACAGTTCCATCCCAACTTCGAGTATAAGACATGGATCTTAAATCGTGTCGTTGATTTCCTTAGTCGACCTCTCATGGCTACACTCGCCACTATGCTCCATTCCTGTGGACATGAGGCATCTGAGTCGCCCCAACTTTATTATCAAGATCCGGACTTGGCCACCACCTATAAGGTCTTGGGTACATGTGTGACTATCACTGATTTTCAAATTTAGGATAGACTATTATGCCATCTAGGCCATCTCTATGTTCCTACAAGTGAGCGTGAAAATATGATTTGGGAATCTCACTACAGTCAGATGGCAGGACATTTTGGCATGGAGAAAACCGTGGCCACTCTTCAGAAACATTTTTATTGGCCAAAACATCGATAGGACATCAGCAAGTATATCAGATCTTGCATTGCTTGTGCCATTTCTAGACCAACCATCAAGAAGCAAGTCTTATACACCCCTCTTCCTACTCTTGAGAAGCCTTGGGAATCCATCTGAATGGATTACATGTATGGCCTTCTGTCCACCAAGCAAGGAAATGACTGTGTATTTGTGGTCATTGATTGGTTTTCAAAGATGGACATCCTCATAGCCTGCAAGAAGAATATCACAGCGAAAAGTACTCCCAAGCTCTTCTTCGAACGAGTGTGGGTCCATTTTGGGATACCATAGATCATCATCTCCATCTGGGATGATAGGTTCCTTAGCACATTTTGGTCGAGTCTCTAGTCAATGTTGGTGTTAAGCCCTAATATTGGCNCTCAAGGTCTTGGGGTTTCGTTGCTACATCTGAGACACCATGGAATTTTCTCTGTAACTTTTTTTTTAAAACATTTCAAAAGGAACGGCTTGGAGGATATTTATAAGATGGATCAAGGTACGTTGGGTTCAAAATTTAGCTCCTGATGCCTTATACTTTAGGAGATACAGCCTGTACAATATAGGGTTCTGGAATCATCCTGAAATGAGTCATTGCGGAATTTTCGCTATAAAATTTTTTTTGTAATGTTTCAGACCCTGAACTATGGAGGCCATATACAAAAATTAGTAATTTATCTGTGGTAAAACTTTCAACTTCTATATCATCTTAAATTTATAGATACACCTTGTGTAAGATAGGGTATCTCACTAGTCTCAAGAAGGTGTTCCAGGTAAAAAAATCATAACTTATTGCCAGGGTATCCAAATTTCATGGGACTAGTTTCATTGGATCTTGGATAGTCTGTAGTATTTTGGGTGCAAGTTTCAGAATTTTATATCAATTATTTTGTGCGTGGAATGCTATACAAGTGAGATCTCCCAAAAAGTCCAAAAATCGGCAAGTTGTGAGGAAGTTACCATAAATTCCACTTGGCACATCCAATTCTGATCAGACCTATGGAATTGCAGAGAAGAAATATCAAAGAACTACCTAAAATAAATTTTCATACCCAGAAGGGCCAAAACTTGGGAGATAGAATAGAATAAATATTGTCTAGTAGAACCACCTCAAAATCAAGATTCAAAAGTGATACTTGGCCAACATGCCACCAAAAAAGGGACCTTCTACACCAAATAAGCCTCCAGAAAATCCTAATTGGACTCTTGATGAAGGTGAAGAAATGTGTAGGGACATAAATGAACTCCAAAAGAAGATGGATTTAATGGAAGCTAAGTTGGATACTAAGATGGATTCAATGGAAGCTAAGTTGGATACTAAGATGGATTCAATGGAAGCTAAATTGGATACTAAGATGGATTCAATGGAAGCTAAGTTGGATACTAAGATGGATTCAATGGAAGCTAAGTTGATGGAAGTATTGAAAAATTTTGTAACAGAGAGGACACCCGAAAGTGAAAATGCATCCCATGAAATTCATGATGAGGACACAAGGAAGGNNNNTCCAACTTTGGTTTGAAGACCAACCATGTTCCTAAGATTGATATGAGGAACTTTGATGGCAAGTGTTAGCAACAATTTTGGTATTGGGGCACAAAGGTACACAGGTCTGCAGTATTTCCTAAGAAGCACCCAAGCAAAGCACGAAGGAGCCTCTTTTTAGTTACAATTCGAGCGAATGGGCGAAGTTTTGCTGACAACCACTAATATCCACCTATAAAGCTGATCAATGGTCGTCGGGATTTCGGGGCTACCAAGTTGCCCCGGGGTTAATACAAGAGATAGCTCTAATAATCCAAAACAAAACTGGGTCATTCGATCCAATTGGGACAGGTGGTTTGCAGTCGGCGTATCGGGGATCGGAGTTTCAGGAAACAAGGAGCCTCCCATTCGTTGCAGTTGAAATCGTCGATCGAAAAAAAGTTGAAAGCGCCTTTGGGGCCGAGCCCATGGTCCTAGCACACAGTCACTTCAAACGAGCCTATAAATAAGGGTGGCTCCATTTCAAATATCGAATGCCCCTCGTCCATTCATCATAAGGACGTGTGGCGCAAGATCTGGCCACGTCGATTTTCAAAAACCGCAAGTTCGAAGGGTAAAAGTTTTGTATCACTTTGTATCGTGAAACCCTGAACCCTAACAGTGCCTAAAGCACCAAAACTGGGGCCCACGACATCATGAAGCATTTTCAGCCATCCATCTAAAGGGAACAACTGACAGCAAATTGATCCATCACGGTGTTTCGCCCATCGCGACTCCAAGATGCAAAGAGCAGCTCCATTATATTTCGATGCACGAGGTGCGGGGAGAATCAGGGACCTGGGCCCACGGTATCGTCGAAAGAGTTAAGAGTCATCAGATCTAGAGGGATGCGTGGTGCCAGATTAAGCCATCTCGGCATATTGCTCATCACAATTTCGATCAGCAAGGATCAGCCCCTTCATATTCATGAATGTTGAAAGTGCCTTGGGAATAGCCACGTGGTCACAGTCCGTGGTCACTTGGAGGAAGAAAGGAGCCATGTAAAGAAGGCCAAGGCACCGAGTTTAGTTATAGAGGGGATCGTCGTGATCTCCAGGTGCCATCGGATCTGACCTCCATACTGTTTCTCGCCTGGAGTAAATGATGGCAAGAGCAGGTGGTTGAAACCTCCTTTCATTCATTAAGTGAGGGAATGGAGGGTCTGGCAAGCCGTCTGCCCGAAGAGGTCCTGTGTATCGATTTTCTCAAAGAAACCATGTTGAAGTCCTCGACTCGATAGAGAAGTCTGTGCACGCTAGCCCAGCACTTAATGGCTCAGCTACCCTCCTTGCAGGAGCCATGCATAGTTAAGATGGTGCCTAAAGAAAGATATCATTATGAGTTTGACTGAAGGGACACCAAGCTTTGGGTGACTGGACACACCTCTGTGAGGTGAATTTTCCTGAGTATATAGACTCAGTCTTTGTATTTTTGTAGGTATCGATGGTTGAGCAAAGCTTCCGATTGTAAGGTTTTGATGAAGCGTTGGTCGCTCTGGTGAATGTATAAGGCATTTGAGATTTCTTACTTTATGGATGTCAGTTTCCCTTCCATTTCTTTGTTTACTGTGTTAGAACAACTCAGAATTGGAGGATCCAGTCGAGTTGTGCCTATTATAGGATGATGTAGGTTGGATCACTGTAATAGTCACCTTGTTTCTAATCGGTTCTTGTGATGTTCTCAGCNNNTCACTGTAATAGTCACCTTGTTTCTAATCGGTTCTTGTGATGTTCTCAGCGCTGAAACAACTTGGAATTGAAGGATTCAGTCGAGTCACCCCTCAACTCTTTGAAACTCTGGACCAAGAGGATCTTGGCTTTTGAGTTTCTCTTCTTCAAGCTTCCGAAGGCTTGTTTCCCAAGGCAATCTTGCTCACCCTTCTCACAAGTCTTCCATCTACCACCCTTTAATCAACTTACTGACAGAAGTTGGATCAAGACCCCCTTTGCTTTCTACATACCAGGCCCAGTTTCCCGAGTTAAGGCTATAGTTTCTCGAGTTTCTATCCATCTAATCACCCCATTAAATAAATCGTGACAGAAAAATGATGGGCGTTAGGCTCTGCTCCTGCAAGCAATCTAGGGGTGACTTCTAACGCTAACATTTATGGCGTCGTTGCTAGAGACGAAGTTGAATATTTTCCCCGGGATTGAACGACAATGATTAACTGATTCTGAAGGTGCATCAGATATCAAAATTATCAAGATTACTGTTGTGCACCTGGCGACTCCATTGTGATGACTCCACTGGGGCGAACCTATCGTATTAATTGTGGCTTTTAGAGGCAGGTATACGCGGTCTCACCCACAACTGCCTCTAAGGCAGGTATACGCGGTCTCACCCACAACTGCCTCTAGCCACACCTGAAGTTGATCTGGAGGTGGTTCTCAGGAAAGGAAAGGCCTCTGAAGAAGAAGCGTCCACTATCGAACTAGGTAATCCACCATCTCCTTTTGTAAGAACTCCTTTTTCTCCTCCTCGGTTTCTTAATAGACCTCCTTCAGAGGTTTCCCATTTCCTTAATTTTGGGAGTGTTCCTGCTGAGTTTTCCCCCCATGGTCTAGGATTGGAAGGAGAAATCCTTGTCACTCCTCTCTCCTCTGAAGCTGTACCTTGGCATAAACCTAGGACTACAGAATATTTCTCCACTCCTGCATGAAGAAAAACACCTATTGACTTGGGCTCGTTATCTTTCTCCTTAAATCCTATCTTGTTTCCCACTCCACTCCAAGACTCATTCCCGATAGCCCCCTCACAAACTCCTTCTCCTCCAAGTTCTCCTCCACCTAATATTCCTATGGCTGGTGCCTTCTCCTCCAAGTTCTCCTCCACCTAATATTCCTATGGCTGGTGCTAATCCCCCTCTGAATAGAATGGATGCCATATTCATTGCCAGATATGCTCCCTTAATCCTACCCCATCCTATGAATCCTGTCCCTGCTGGAGACTACTTGAAGTATATGCCCAAGTTCACCGGGGAAGGGGACGTAACTGCGGAAGAGCACCTGGTTTCTTTCTACAGTTACGCAGATAACCTCAACATTGAAAATGAATATGTATGGATGAGAGTCTTCTTCCAGAGCCTAGATGGCGAGGTGAGGATGTGGTTTAGAGGATTGGCTCTAGGATCTATTACTGGGATTGAAGCTCTAGATAGTGCTTTCCTGAGGCAGTGGGGAGATAGGAAGGATTTCATGTATTACATGACAGAGTTCAAGTATTTGAAGAAGATGGATGGAGATTCTATCTCTGACTTCTCCAAAATATTCAATAAGATGTATAATAAAATCCTTGTCGAAATAAAGCCTTCAGAAGCCTCGGCCAAAATTTCTTATGCTAGTGCATTTGGCCCCAATTTCTACCTGTTATTGAGAGAAAGAAGAGCCACCTCCTTGGCTCAAATGCAATATGTGGCCATAGAAGTGGAATATAATGTATTAGCAGCTGACATACTGAGAAACAAGGCCGATGCAGACAAGAGAAAGGGAAGGTCGGAAGCCTCGACTTCTGACCCATCAGTGCCCCACCCTCAAGTGGATGAACTGACCAGGATGGTGAAGTCTTTGTCTACAGAGATGGAGAGAATGAAAGTGGAAGGGAGGCAACCATAAAAATGCCCCGAAAACTCCGAAAGGGAAGGAGGTTTCAAGAGGCCAAACAATATTAATTCCCCGACTATGAAAAGGGAGAAGGGAAGAGACAGAGAAGACCAGAAGATTCAGGCCCCTTTTCAAAATAATTTTGTGGCCGAGGGAGAAGAAGGGGAAACAGATGAGCTTGATCTTGAAATCCATTGCTTCGGGGACACTCCTTCTTTTACTCATCTCACCCAATCAGCATACGAGGAGTCTCTCATGGAGAGTCAACTAAATGAACTGAGTAAGGGAGACAAGACTAGTGGCAGCCAAGGCAGGTATGATCTGCGGTCCAAGAAAAAGACTATAGTGCCTGACGTTCCTGAGCGGTCCACTAGAACAGAGAAGCCTGCTAATGAAGCAACAGACAGTCACAGAGGTAAGAAGACCCAATCCCCCTCTCCCATGGTTCAGATTCATGTTCTCGAAATAAGAGAAATCCCAAAGCTCTCATCTTCTTTTAATTTCGAGTATGAAATTCAAAAGATCAGAATCCCTGTGCCCCTGACAGAATTGATTAAACATGAAGGGTTCAAGAAACACTTCTCTAAGATTTTACAGTCTGAGGTCTCATGCCTTCCCATAGACTCCATCAATTTACAAGATGAAAAGCCTGCAGTTATTCTAGGTCCTATAGTAGAAGATAGGAATGACTCATCCCCTCCCTTCTACACTTCCTTGAACATACATGACAAGGTACTGCACAATTGCTTGATGGATTCAGGGGCTTCTCACAACCTCATGCCCAAAACTGTCATGGAAGAGTTAGGACTAGAAGTCACCTGAGCCTATCATGACCTCTATTCCTTTGACTCCAGAAAGGTTCAGTGTCTAGGAGTTATCAAAGACCTGGTCATGACCTTGTTTCAGCTGCCCATGAAAAGTGTGGTCATGGATATTGTAGTGGTTGATGTCCCCCCCAAGTTTGGCATGTTTTTATCAAGATCTTGGATAAAAATACTGGGGGGAACCTTGCATATGGACCTTTCATATGATACTATCCCAGTGTTTGGAGGAGAGCATAGAAGACTATACAAGGAAGCCCAATTAGCCTATATAATCAGTGATGAGGCCAACCCTACCAACCATCCCATTTTCACCTTAGATACTGATTTAGGTTCCAGTGTGCTTCAACTCACCCATGCTCCCGAACCTCCTCTTAAACTCAGAAAGAATCCCACCATTTCCCCTAAATTTCCTCCCTCCATCACCCTAATCTAGAAAATGTTCTTTGATGGAGCCTCTTCCAGGGAAGGCGCTGGAGCTGGGGTGGTTTTTGTGTCACCTGCTCAGGAAACCATATCTCTATCATACAAATTAGAAATTGAAGCTACCAATAATGTGGCAGAGTATGAAGCTCTTGTCCTGAGGTTAAAAGCCACAAGGAAAATGGGAATTCAAGAGGTAGCAGTGTTCAGAGATGCAGAGTTGGTGGTCCAACAGATCAGAAATGCCTATCAGGCTAAGCATCCTTGACTCAGAAGCTACAGAAATGAGGTGTGGGACCTAGTTGATAGTTTCTTCTCAGCATTTAACATTTCTTTCATCCCAAGAGAGGAGAACACGATGGAAGATTTTTTGGCTACATCG
The DNA here is from genome assembly GCA_900067695.1 of Picea abies. Lineage (NCBI taxonomy): Eukaryota > Viridiplantae > Streptophyta > Pinopsida > Pinales > Pinaceae > Picea > Picea abies. Next base: position 23,011 of record CBVK0100099066.1, read on the forward strand.
GCAAGTAATTTCAGAGTACCCTTGCCTCCTAAATGCAGATATGATGTAGAAGTGAAATACAGGCCCTCCATACCTGACAACATCAAACATTGGAAAGTATTCGAGGATGATCTCGAGATCAAGAAGTTCTTGGATACTGTCGAAGAATTTTTAGAGATGCACATCGACCAAGACTCTGTCTCTGAAGAAAAGCTTGATGGGGGTAGTTTTCTGAATAAGATTGCAGAGCGTAACATTGTGCAGCTGCCCAACAATCATATTCCAAGGGGACTGGTTCCTTTGGAAAGGATTTTTGCTAGAAATGATGTGTCATTAAAAGGAGAGACCTCGGAGGATGACACTGGTACTATTCAGTGCAACATTGGGACTGAGAGTGAGCCCAAGTTCGTCAGATTGTCAAGGAATCTGACAAAGGAGCAAAGGTCTGAATACATTGGACTTTTGAGGGAATTTGTTGATGTTTTCTCCTGGACCTATGAAGACCTCAAAACCTATGACACCTATGTCATCGAGCATAAAATCCCATTAAAAGAGGAGGCAAATCCATTTAGGCAGAAGCTAAGACAGATCAATCCTATGCTACTGCCTATCATGGAGAGGGAAGTGAAGAAGTTGCTTCAAGCTCAGATCATTGTACCACTGAGATATTCAGAGTGGGTGGCCAACTTGGTGCCAGTAAGGAAAAAGAATGGAGAGATCCAACTCTATGTAGACTTCAGAAACCTGAATAGGAGCTCACGAAAGGATAACTACCCCTTGCCAAAGATGGAACATATACTACAGAGGGTAACAGGAGCTTCCTAGATGTCCATGATTGATGGTTTCTATGGCTACAATCAAGTCTCTGTTCTTCCTGAGGACAGGGAAAAGAAAACATTCACCACTCCATGGGGCACATTCATGTATGCTAAGATTCCATTTGGATTATTGAATGTAGGGGCAACGTTCCAACGTGCCATGGACATAGCTTTCATTGGGGAAAAGGATAAATTTGTGGTCATTTATCTAGACGACATCACAGTGTTTTCAAAATCTGATGAGGAACACCGTCGCCATCTCAGGAAGGTTTTCTTGAAATGTAGAAAGTTTGGCATTTCATTAAACCCCAAGAAATCTCTATTCGCTATACAGGAGGGAAAGTTACTAGGCCACATAGTATCAGTGGAAGGAGTCAGAATTGACCCCAACACAGTTGAGGCGATACAAGCCTTATCGATCCCGAGGTCCAAGAAGGAAATCCAATCTTTCCTCGGTAAAATTAATTTTCTAAGGAGGTTTGTTCCTAACTTTGCTGAGGAGGTAAAGCTTATAACACCCATGTTGAAGGAAGGAAATGAAGTAAGGTGGACCCCTCAATCACGACATTCCTTTGTGCAAATCAAGAAGGCCCTGACTGAAGCTCTTGTGCTTATCAGTCCCGACTACTCAAAAAATTTCCTTATTTTCTCCTTTGCCTCACCTGACACGGTGGCTGTTGTTCTATTATAGACAAACGACATTGGGCTAGAGCATCCTATTGCTTATTTCAATCGAGCATTGAGGGATTCCGAAGTCAGGTATGACACTATGGAGAAGTAGGCCTATGCTCTAGTAAAATCTCTCAAAGATTTTAGAACCTACGTCCTGCAGTCAAAGATCATCACTTATGTCCCCTCGGCTGCTGTTAAAGACATTCTTATTCAGCCTGACATAGACGGGAGAAGGAGTACATGGATAGCCAAAATCCTGGAATTCGACCTGGAAATAAGGCCCACCAAATTGATCAAAGGTCAAGGTTTAGCCAAGCTGTTGGCTGAAGCAAACTGCCAAGCTCTGGAGATAAGTTTCATAAATGAATGCTCAAGAATTCCACAAAGTCAGTTGTCTGAAATGGGCCCTCGAAGAGAGCCCCCATTAGCTCGTTGTCCTTGGTATAAGGATGTCATGTACTTTCTGCAAGAGTTGCGGCCCCCAGATGGCCTGCAAAGGAACAAAGCAAGAGCTTTGAAGCTCAAGGCAGTCAGATACTGCCCGATCGATCAAGTGTTATATTGGAAAGACCCCCTGGGGGTGCTTTTAAAATGCATGAGTCCACAAGAGGCCCAAATGATCGTGGCTAAATTTCATAGTGGCCTGTGCGGAGGGCACCATTTCTGGAAAGCCACAGCCCACAAAATCCTCAGGACTAGATACTACTGGCCTACCATGTTCACTGACGTCTGAAAAAAGGTCAGAACCTGCATCAAATATCAAAATTTTGCAGGAAAGCAGCAGCTCAAGTCTCTGTCGTTAAATCCGGTGGTGGTTTCAGGACCTTTCTAGCAGTGGGGCCTAAATTTCATTGGAAAAATTCACCCTGCTTCCAGTGGGCAGCACAGGTGGATCTTGACCGCTACAGATTTATTTACCAAGTGGATTGAAGCTATCCCTACCAAGAGTGCTTCCCACAAGGTAATCATTGGATTCCTGGAGGACCTCATCATGAGATTCAACTGCCCGAGTAAAATTGTCACTGACAATGCAGCTGCTTTCGGGTCCGAGCCATTGGCCAAGTTTTGTGAGCAGTTCAGAATCAAGATGATTCACTCCACCCCATATTATCCACAGGGAAACGATCTAGCAAAATCCTCCAACAAAAGCCTGATAAGGATCATCAAAAGGTTGTTAGAAAACAACAAGAAGGCCTGGCATTCCAGATTAAAATTTGCTCTATGGGCCGACCAAGTGACCACAAAGAGATCTATCGGCGTCTCTCCTTTCCAATTATTCTATGGGGCAGAGGTTGTTTTCCCCTCTCATTTAGCCATTCTTGTAGAAAAATTCATCTAGGACCATCAGACGGAGCCCGATGACATGATCAGAAGGATTCATCAACTAGTGGAGGTCCAGCAAGCTAGGGAGCAGACAGTGGACAAAATTCAGGACCATCAACAAAAGATCAAACAGGTTTTTGATAAGAAGGCCAAGAAGGAGAGGTTCCATATAGGAGACCTGGTGCTAAAATGAGATGCTCCTAAGCAAGATAAAGGCAAATACAAAAAATTTGAAACCCTGTGGATCAGCCCTTTCAAAATCTTTGATACTTTCTCCAATAGCACATACAGGTTGCAAGGTTTGGAAGGTGAAGAATTTTTCAGCAGCCCGGTGAATGGGCATTTTCTGAAGAAATTTTTTGTTTGAGTCTCAGATGGCTCCTTTTGTTTGTAAATATTGTCCTTTTTGTTTCTTTGTTTGTTTTCGTTTTTTATTTTTCGGCTTAATAGTGACTCCATAGCCCAACAGCAAGGCACTGGAACTGCAAAATGAATCCTTAGAGCATCATGGGGATGACTCTATCCCCCATGGATCTTAATGTTAGCAAAAATTTTGGTATCTGGGCACAAAGGTACACAGGTCCGCAGGATTTCCCAGGAAGCACCCAAGCACAGCATAAAGGAGCCTCTTTTCAGTTACAATTTAAGCGAATGGGAAAAGTTTTGCTGACAGCCACTGATATCCACCTATAAAGCTGATCAATGGTCGTCGGGATTTCGGGGCTGCCAATTTGCCCCGAGGTTAATACAAGAGATAGCTCTAATAATCCAAAACAAACGTGGGTCGTCCAATCAAATTGGGACAGGTGGCTTCCATTCGACGTATCAGGGATCGGAGTTTCGAGAAACAAGGAGCCTCCCATTCGTTGCAGTTGAAATCGCCGATCGACGAAATGTCGAAAGTGCCTTTGGGGCTGAGCCCATGGTCCTAGCACCAAGTCACTTCAAGCGAGCCTATAAAAGAGGGTGGCTCCCTTTCATATATTGAATGCCCCTCGTCCATTCATCCTAAGGATGCGTGGCGCAAGATCTGGCCGCGTCTGTTTTCGACAATCGCAAGTTCAAAGGGTAAAAGTTTCGTATCACTTTGTATCATGAAACCCTGAACCCTGACAGCGCTGAAAGTGCCGAAACTGGGGCTCGCGACATCACGAAGCATTTTCAGTTGTCCATCTAAAGGGAACACCTGGTAGAAAATTGAGCCATCTCGGCGTTTCGCCCATCGCGACTCCAAGACGCAAAGAGCATCTCCATTACATTGTGATGCGTGAGGTGCTGGGAGAGTCCTGGACCCAGGCCCACGGTATCGTCGGAAGAGTTAAGAGCAGTCATATCTAGAGGGATGCATGGTGCCAGATTAAGCCATCTCGACATATCACTCATCGCGATTTCGATCAGCAAGGATCAACCCCTTCATATTCGCGAACGCTGAAAGTGCCTTGGGAATAGGCACGTGGTCATAGTCCATGGTCACTTGGAGGAAGAAAGGAGCTGTGTAAAGAAGGCCAAGGTGCCAAGTTCAGTTACAGAGGGGATCATTGCGATCTCCAGGTGCCATCAGATCTGACCTCCATATTGTTTCTCGCCTGGAGTAAATGACGGCAAGAGCGGGTGGTTGAAACCTCCTTTCATTCATTAAGTGAGGGAATGGAGGGTCTAGCAAGCCGTCTGCCCGAAGAGGTCCTGTGTATCAATTTTCTCAAAGAAACCATGCCGAAGTCCTTGACTCGACAGAGAATTATGCGCACGCTAGCCCAACACTTAATGGCTCAGCTACCCTCCTTGCAGGAGCCATGTGTAGTTAATATGGCGCCTAAAGAGAGATATCAGTACGAGTTTGACTGAAGGGACACCAAGCTTTAGGTGACTAGACACGGCTCTGTGAGGTGAATTTTCTTGAGTATATAGACTCAGTCTTTGTATTTTTGTAGGTATCGATGGTTGAGCAAAGCTCCCGATTGTAAGGTTTTGATGAAGTGCTGGTCACTCTGGTGAATGTATAAGGCATTTGAGATTTCTTACTTTATGGATGTCAGCTTCCCTTCCATTTTTTTGTTTACTGTGTTAGAACAACTCGGAATTGGAGGATCCAGTCGAGTTGTGGTTGTTATAGGATGATGTAGGTTGGATCACTGTAATAGTCACCTTGTTTCTAATCGGTTCTTGTGATGTTCTCAGCACTGAAACGACTTGGAATTGAAGGATTCAGTCGAGTCACCCCTCAGCTCTTTGAAACTCTGGACCAAGAGGATCTTGGCTTCTGAGTTTTTCTTCTTCAAGCTTTCGAAGGCCTGTTGCCCAAGGCAGTATTGCTCGTCCTTCTCACAAGTATTCCATCTACCACCCTTTAATCAACTTACTGATAGAAGTTGGATCAAGACCTCCTTTTCTTTCTACATACCAGGCCCAGTTTCCCAAGTTAAAGCTATAGTTTCTCGAGTTTCTATCCATCTGATCACCCCATTAAATAAATCGTGACATAAAACTGATGGGCGTTAGGCTCTGCTCCTGCAAGCAATCCAGGGGTGACTTCTAATGCTAACAGCAAGGACCCAATCACATGG
>CBVK0100099067.1:0-28365 GCA_900067695.1 Picea abies
ATTTGTTTAAGATCTAGCAAAAAAATTATTTTGCGAAGTATATGCATCCCCTTCTCACTCATGTGTCCAAGCCTATGATGCCATAGTATTGTATTCACTCCTGTAGAATCTAAAGATATAGAAGAGTCAGTATTACCAGTACATAAATACAATGTACCTNNNCCTACCTTCTCTCCTTTCTCTATCACCAATGATCCTTTGATGACCTTCCATGTCTTATCTGTAATATGAATATACAACCTTCACTTGTCAACTACCCTATTGAAATTAGATTTTCCCTTAAATATGGAACATGTCTTACCTCTTTCAACAACCATTGTTTTCCATTGCGTTGCTTTATTTTTACCTTTCCCATTCCAACAATTTTGCANNNCGTTGCTTTATTTTTACCTTTCCCATTCCAACAATTTTGCATGGTGCATCGTCACCCAAATGAACCTGTCCAAAATCACCTCGAACATAATCTAGAAAACTTTTCCTATGGGGTGTGGCATGAAATGAAGCCCCTGAATCTACTATCCAAGACTCAGATATATTATCTATAGAAAGAATCAAAGCAACTTGTAACACATCATCTGTTACATTTTCTTCCTGATTTCTCTCTTGTTGTCCTTCTCTTTGTTTCTTTGGAGCTCTGCAGTCTTTCTTTAGATGTCCTTTCTTCCCACAATTCCAGCACTCTATCTTTCCAAGTTTGGATTTGGATCTTCCCTTCCTAGAATTCTCACGGTTCCCAAAACCCTTTCCTCTATCCTTTTGTCTTCCCCTATTTTCCATGTTCAATTCATTTCCTGATGTCTCACCTATGCTTTTCCATCGCATTTCCTCACTAAGGATAAAACCAACAACATCATCAAAATTTAAAGTATTTGAACCAGAGACAGAGTTACTTACATCCATGACCAAGCCGTTCCATCTCTCTGGCAATGAGCACAAGATTAGAAGAGCCTTGACCTCATCATCAAAGTCCACTTTTACAGAACTTAGTTGATTAGTAACCGTATTAAAATCATTTAAATGATCTGCAATAGACCCACCTTCTGAAATCTTCATATTAAATAATCTCTTCATTAGAAATATCTTATTGGATGCCGAGGGTTTTTCATACAATTTGGCCAATGTGTCAATCAAACCCTTCCTTGTCTTTTCTTTTGAAATATTGAAAGCCACTGACGCTGCCAAGCTCAGCCGTATCGTTCCTAGAGCCTTTTTATCAAGAATCTCCCATTCTTCGTCCTTCATGGCCATCGGCTTCTTTTCTACTCTGCTCAATGGTAGGAATAGATCCTTATGATATAAATAATCTTCCCTATGCATCTTCCATAACTGGTAGTTTTGGCCATTAAATTTCTCGACCCTAAACTTTCCATCTTCCAACATTTCTCCCACTCGAACCAGGAATCCTCTTTTCCTGCGAGTTACCTTTCGCTCTGATACCAGTTGTTAGAAAAACAGGACTGTGGAGAAATAAAATAAAACAAATGCAGAAACAAAACATAGAAGATACACAATACAATAGAGACACAGATTTACATTGTTCACCCAATGTGGGCTATGTCCACCATAGAAATTGTCAGGTCCTTCCTTCATTATTATCCAGCATATGAAGAGATACAAACTACAACAAACCCGTTGTAACTTCCTCTTCTTTCTCTCACATTCTCCTATCTCAGAATACAATATTCGCCATCAATCATAGCCGCAATACATTTCCCTCATAAAAGAGGGTTGCCTTCTAGGGAAAAAAATCCTAGCATAATCTCTATCGTTAGATCTATGAACTTATAATGAACGATCCAGATTTACAATGAAATTACAATATACATTTACAAGGCAATTTTTCCTTCAGGGGCTGCTTGCCCCCAGACCCCCCAATCGGGGGGATAGCCCCCCCAGACCCCGCAGAGGGGGTACCCCCCCTCTGCACTCCCCTGTGTGGAAGAGTGTACATACTTCTGGGGTGTAAATACTTCATGGGGTATAAACAGGACTAAAAGTAAAAGACCTCTAAATCAGGAAGATAATTAGTCTCCACAACCAACACCAATTATCAATTTCATCTTCATTATATTCTTTTATACTATTGAATTTCTCTACAGAATTGTTTTTTAATATTTCCATGTGTTCCTCGAATTTCTCCCTTGTAAGAAATGTAGAGTTCATAATTAAACAAGGATATTGTAACTCTCTAGTGTTCCCAACTAGATCAATTTTCATCAACTTTTGATATAGAATATCCTTCTTAGAAAGTACTTCATTACATTCTTCCTGTAGTTCTTTCAAAGTCTTTATTTTCTTAATCCAACACGGTTTAAGTTTCTTTACCCTAGATTGGGAGGGAAGATTTTATTATTTTATTTTTAATTATGTCATATTCATGATATTCAAAACAAAAGTGGTGACCTCATTCTTGTAGAAACCTTCGTCATTCTCACAACCAGCCTGAAGATACTCTTTGAAATTGTGTAACCTTAGCCAAAATTCATGATATTATTACTGATATCGCAAGCTTCAAGGAAAAGAGACGTCCTCTTTTTTATGTTTTCCTCAACAAATTTCCTTACTACAACATGTAAACTGGTTGTTCCTTTCCACTTTGAACTGGATTTGAGAAACACTTCAAGATTCATCATGGGTTGAACAGAAGCAAGTGGTTTTGCAAAGTTTAGGGGTGGCATCAAATCATTCTCCAACTTTCTGACTTTGTTTTTTATTCTTTCATTTTCCACCTCCATATCATCAATTGATATATTTAGATCATTTCCAGTCACCAGATGGAATTTTTTAATTCTAGATGTTGGAACCCCTCTTAAATCCATCGTTGCATATTTGACTCATTTTTCTCTTGAATTTATACGTTCAAACACTAGCATTTTTACATCTTTGTCAAATGATGCATTATGGAGGGTTAATGATTCCTCTTCATCAAAAGTGTTTTCTTGGACAATTAGCTCTCTTTCTAGTATATTTATTCACTCATATTCTGAGAATTCAATGTTTTCAATATCAACATCAAGACCCATATTTTTCAAAAGGACATCATCATCAGGTATGCATTGCTCTGTCTCTTCTTGACTTTTATACATTTTTCTCTTAAATATAGGTAGTTTGTGGGTTGACTCAATATTATTTTTACCATAATTAGGGTCATCATCGCCCCTTAAATTATTAAGTAAAGAATTTTCCTGGCCCTTTCCAAGTTTTGGAAGATCCTTGGTCATGTTTGACCTATTTTGGAACTTTGACAGCATGTCGAAGGTAGAGCTCAAGATGAAGTGGAGATCATGGGATCTTGGCCCTTTTTGGGTCCTTTTTGGGATATGGGAATATGTAATGGGAATGGGATGTCAGCCCATGGGTTTACCCATGTTTAGGCCTATTTTGTATGTATAAATAGAAGGTTAGGAAATGTAAGAAAGTATGTATGCATGATGGCTAAGTGCTAAGTTCAAGTATGGTTTGTAGATGCTCTGTGCATACTATGAGAGACTTGCAGAGCTAGGTGCAAGGTATTATAATAGGCTGTGAATTTCTTTGTGCTATAGCACAAGGAAGGAGGATCTAGCGATGTGTGCAGATCTCATGTCCTAGGTGAAGTAAGGTTTTGAGGCTTTGTGCTTGTAACCGATTGACCGAAGACAATAAATAACAAGAGTTGGTGGGCGTAGCCCCAAGGTGGGGGTGAACCACGTAAACACTGTTTTGTTCCTCTTTATGCTTGTCTTGATGTGTTTACAACTTCTTTTGCTAAGTTCTCTACTAGAGATAGATAAATATGCTTATGCTTTGTGCAAATGATGTGTAAGAATGTTAGATCTAACCCATATGAAGGTGCTTAGTGCTTGATCTACTAGATATAACTTACCTCTTTATGATATATTTCTTAAATACATCAGATTTGAGTGAATGATGTGATGCTTTGTTCTCTCTGCGCAGTAGTTATTGGTTGAATATTGATGAACTGTTGATGCTAAGTGCTCTGTTAAGTATTATAATCATAGATCAGTGTCCCAACTAAGGTTGCAGACACTTGAGTCCTAAAACCACCTCTGCCCCTACCTCGGGTGAGACTTCATCTGCTTCGCAGGTGTTGCCGAAAGGGTCAGTAGTTAAGGTTTTTTTGGTGCATTATTGTAGCGTTGAACCTTGGGTTTTCCCCTGTGCTAACAAATGGTTCTGTTGCTAGGAATGAAACTGTGATTGTTGGGAATTGAGAAAGAAGAAGCTTTGTGCAAAGATCTGAAATGAAACTGTGGAAGCTCTATGCATAGATTTGTCTCTCTAGTGTGTAGTATTCTACTTAATTTATAAATATCTTGGCTAAAATAAAGAATCTCGATCTGAAGAAAAGAGGTTGGATCTGAAGGAAAGAAGCAGGATCTGAAAGCTTTGTGCTCTAAGAAAGGTAAAAGTGAGAATTTTTTATTAAAAGAGGTAATATCTCCAAGCTCTTTTCTCCGATAAAGGTAATAATAGTGAAATTGTTAGACAACTGAGAGGGGGGGTGAATCAGCTGTTACCGTTCTTAAACAATTATACTTATTTTAAACTCTTTGCGGAAACACTGAATGACAATCACAATAGTGCAAGGAAGTAAGCAATAGCATATTCAGCATCAGTCACACAGATGTGATACACAGAGACATATATTTCTTGAGGAAACCCATAAAGGGTAAAAACCTCTTTTTCTTTATATGATAAGTAATAAGTAATAGTTACATTCTTTACATTATCATACATATGAGCACCAACTCATTGTGAGTCTACAACCTCTGTTTTTGCAAGCTACAACTTGCTGAGATTACCAATTCTCTGTTTTCTCTAGCACCCACTAGAAGGAAGCACCAACTCCCTGGATTCTCTAGCACCAACTAGAAGGAAGCACCAACTCCCTGGATTCTCTAGCACCAACTAGAAGGAAGCACCAACTCCCTGGTTTCTCTAGCACCAACTAGAAAGAAGCACCAACTCCCTGAGTGTTTCCAGCACCAACTAGATAGAAGCACTAACTTCCAATCATAAAAGAACCAACCTGTATAACAAAGAACAAGAGTTCTCCCTTGCACCACCCTACCACCTTGGTTTCTCTGGCTGTAACCAGATGGAAGCTACAACTCCCTGTGTTCAAGTACCCACTTGAACCTCTTAAGAAAACAGTCCTCCCTAGCACCTCCCAACCACCCTAGATTATCAATATGAATTACTGAAACTTATTACAGTGATACGATGTTCAACAATAGCTTACCAGACGCATCATTGTTCTGTTGCATTTCATTTCTCTGTTTGCCTCACTACCTTCCTGCACACAGGACTTGCGTTGTTTGTTCTTCTTCTTTTTATGCTCTGTGTGCCATTTCCATTCACTACACAATTCCTCTTTTGTTCAATTTAGCTGCTGCACTCTCCTCCTTATTCACACATGAATTACCTTCAACAACAACAACCACAACAACTCCAACAACAATAGCAACCGCATCTCTTCTCTGTACTGTTTACTTATAGCTTCTGTGCACCTTGTGCATACAATGTGAGAAATGCCTCTGCATACTCACACCATGTTGATCTCCTCCACATCTCAAGTGCTCTACCTAATCATTGAAACTCTTCATCTTCTCTGGTGGTTCCCACCATGCATCCAGCATCACTGGGTGTTCTGCAGAGATTTCTCAGCCTTTTTGGCAGTTGAGACTCCTCGTCTTCTCTGGCACAGTCGAGATTAACCTTTTTGTTTCACTTACAAACTTCAATGTTCATCCATATGTCAATCCCCTCTAAGAATAGTCTTCATTCACTGGAAGAAGCCTAGATATTCTTCAGCTCCTCTGGTGATTTAACCCATGTGTCTATCATCACTAGGTGTTATGTTGAGATTCCTTTTTCTCTTTGGAAGTTGAGATTCTTCGTCTTCTCTGTTACAGTCGAGCTCACCCTCTCTATTTCAGCTACAGGATACAACCCTCTTCCAGCTGTCAATCACCCCTATGACCAATCTTCATCCCATTGGAAGATTCCCAGAGACTCTTCAGCTCCTTTGGCAGAAACCATCAATGGTTTCTAGTAGTTACATTGTGAGGAGCAAGATTATCCCTCCGATTATGCTCAAATTCACCTACACCGTTGGATTAACTCTGAAGGATATTGTCTTTATTTATCCGTTTCCCATTTTCGCAATTCGAAGATTCTGCGATGAGACATCTTGACTCCCCATGTCACGAGCTCCGAAATAGAGCTTAGCTACATTATAAATCTCCCTTTAAACCTTCAATAATGTGACCTTGGCTATGACCATAGGCCTAATCAAAAAGGTATTTCACGATTTCTCATTTCAGGTTTTCTCACGTGAGTCTCCTTGAATCCTTATTTCACGAACCTCGAAAAGGAGCTTGGTTGCTCTAGCTCCCTCCTCTACGTGACCATAGGTGGTGACCAATGGTTACAGCGACATTTCACCTTTTCAGTATTTTGGCATTTGTACCAGATGCGATCCCTGAAATTATGAGGCAGAGCTTATCTGCACTAGGTCCTTCCTCCACATGACCACAGGTGGTGACCACTGTCTGCGCTAAAAGGTGCTGCAAACTTATGATCTTCATCGACCCTGATCGACGATCCACGATCTCAATTAATCAACAGTTCAGATCTCATCGTGAATTCGCATCTTGTTGTTCCTTAGATGGAGATTTTCATCACTCCAAGTCGCGATAGGTGAGACTCTGAGATGGAGCTCAGATCAATGGTCCACGTTCTTGGTTATCCAACGGTCCTAATCTTTTCATGATCTCGCATCTCATTGTTCCTTATATGGAGGTTCTCATCACTCCAATTCACGATAGGTGAGACTCCAAGATGGAGCTCAGATCAACGGACCACGTTCTTGGTGATTCGATAGTCCTGATCTTTTCCTGATCTCCCATCTCACTATTCCTTAGATGGAGGTTCTCTTAACTCCAAGTCGTGATAGGCGAGATTCTGAGATGAGCTTAGATCAATGGTCCAGAATCTTGGTGTATTGACGATCTAGATCTCATCGTGAATTTGCATCTCACAATTCTTGTGATGAAGGGTCTCATCACTCCAAATCACAATAGCTGAGACTCCGATATGGAGTCAGATCAACGGTCCAAATCAAACCTCGATCTGACATCTAATATTGTTTCACGATTTTTCATATCAGGAATTTGAGAGGTTAGGGAACCCCGTTCCTTTGACATTCTAGTCACCGACATGACGATCTTTCACCACGTGTCCTATGGACCCAATGGTTCATATCTTGTCATGATTTCGACACTTCACGGGCCTTCTTCATGCTTGATCAATGGTCCACATTCCTTGGTGATCTAACGATCAAGATCTTTTCGTGAATTCGCATATCGCGAGTTTGAGCCTCTTTCCTTTGAATTTCCCGACCTGTGAAACTTTGAAATGGAGTCTTTGTGGTTCTCTGATCTTTCGCCACTCATCCTCTTGATCCAACGGTCCACGACTGTCCTATCTGCCTTACATCTTCACCATATCTAACATTTATTGGTCCTTCATAGTTACCCCAGATCCTACGGCCCAAATCTTCTCGTGATTTCGCCACTTCATGATTTCACATTCTTGATGTGTAAGTTCTTGACACCTTCAAGTTTCTATCTACGAAACTCTAAAATGGAGTTTACTCTTCTCTGAATTCATATCTGACGATCATCAGAGATTCTGAATAAGATCCAATGTTCATTGTTGCGCCTCCTCTCGAGCTTACGCATCCTCCTTACTTGGAAGAATTTCTAAGTGTCAAGGGCCTCAACCTTTGATCTGCCTGAGATCCTGAGTACGTTATCTCTCTTGAGCTTTGGCAATGAGTTAACCTCATCCATGGTGCACACCTATGCACTGTGTTCGACTCTGCACTAGTTCCTCCTGAGCTTACTTTGTTCTTGTTTTGCCATCGATGCTCACTCTGATCCTGCCATCAATGAAAAGCTCACTTTGTCTGTTAAACCTGCCAACAATCCTCTACACTATCTCTTCTGAACTTATCGAGCTTGCTCTGCAACGTCTTCCTAAAATACTTCTGGTGCCCATCTGTTACATTCTTCCTGTACTCATGCCATCTTCAATGTTGTACTTTCCATCAATGACAAGCATACGCTGCCTGTTAAACATTTGCCAACAATTTTTAGATTTGAAAGCTTTGTGTTCTGTAGAAGTAAGATAAGTGGAAATTTTTGTTTCTATAGTATGGATCTAGGTATGTTTAAAAGAGTCTGTCCTAGTTTGAAAAATAGGGTATTGATAGATGAAAGAAGATTTGATATTAGTAGATCTGATAAGAATAGTGAAAGATATGTTATACCTATGAATAGAAATAATGTTTGGACTAACTAGTGGATGCAGGATCCTTGAAAGAATTTGTTGTAGGTTAGCCCCTATGATCCTAGCGCACAGTACAGGAGGAGTTGGGGATCATTTAAATGAAAGATATTATTAACCCTCTATTACAATTTCATAAAACTGGGACATCTTGCTAAGGAGTGCCCTGGAAAAATACCTAGATGTCTTTGTTGTAAGGCTATGGACCATGAGGTATTGGATTTCCCTAGAATGATTGCTAAAGTTGAAAGAATGGATTTGAGCCAAGAAAACCCTAAGGCAGATCCAAAAATGAAGACTATGGTAGAATCCCAGAAAGAATCTAAGTAAGTATTGCTACAGATGAAGGAAACCCTGGATGACCATTGACATGTCATATTATCAAAGATCTTCAAAGAAAAGGAATACCTTGAAGCAAGAATAGGAGACTTCTACATTGATTATGTTCTGGATGAAGAAACACAGGTGAATATCATGACAGAAAGAACTTGGGAACTTTTAGGGAAGCCTGTTATGACTCCTTCCCTGGGAGGAATAGGTTTATACAGAGGAAAGATGATAAACCTATGTGGAAGGATCGCTCAGATACCTATGATTGCCAATGGAACTTCGACGGAAGAATATTTTGAGATTATTAAATTTATTGAGGACAGTGCCCCATTTACCATGTTAATAGGAAAATCTTGGATTGATAGAGATCGAGCCAGATGAAAGGAAGAAGAAGAAGTATTAGAGCAGAAGAAGCAAGAGTTAAAGGATTTTATAACTAGAAGGATCGCACAATTGATTGAAGAACTAAAGAACAGAGCATAGTTAGTTAACAACAACGACATAGATATTGAAGTTGCAAGAACACTAGAGGACCCATAGAGGACTGAAATATCTATCCCAGATGAAGAAAGAATAGTACCCTTGAAATAATCTCACCAATGTGAAGTAACTATGTCAAAATAAGATAAGAATCGAAATGGAAAAAGGTAGATCAAGATGAAGATCACTGGGAAAAATGATAGAAAACTAAGTAAGAAGAGAGATAAGATCGACCTGTTGTAGAAGGCTCTAGAGGGAACCTCACAGAGGGAAAGTTTACCAAATTGGAGCTTCGTTAGGATATCAGAACAACGACACATGGTACTTTTCCATGATGAAGAAATATATCTGTTGGGGACATTATAATAGTTCGACCGACACCCTGAATGGATAGAAATCTCACCATCCAACCATTGGAACCGCGCCGCAACCAAAAGAATGGAGTTAATGAAGGCTTCATACCCATTGGAAGTGACCTATTGTCGAGTTACCTACTTATACCGTCACGCCATGCCCCGAGAACACTTTTTCCAACTGAGAATTTGAGCCCGAAGACTAAGTTTCTTTTGTACCGTGATCATCTCACTCTTACTTCCTATCTCATTACTATGTCTAAGTTACCTCCCCAACCCGATATTGTTAAACCTAAGTGTGTATGTCGGAAGAATTGAGTGTTGTAGAGAAAGTTGTTGAAGATGTTCTGATTGACCTAATGACTGAGAGAGTCATGTCAATGTCTATAGGTGTGAAAGAATCATAGATAGGAGGACTGTCAGCCTCTTTGTCCACTGCTCATAGAGTACGACAATCCTAATTGTCCAATGAGAATATAACTAAGCACAGGGATGATCTATCGAATGCTAAACTGATCTTGAATATCTTACCCACTTATATTCCACCTCTGAGCGGTGTTTTGAACCACGATAGAATACCTAGGGATTTCAAGTATGCCTTGGTCACTGCCTACCTCCTGAAGGGGATACGCACAGTGCGAGTAGACCAAGATAAGATCACAGCGTTGAAGTTTAGAGACTTCAACCTCGGATATCGCAAAGTCTACAATATGCTTTCCCCACATAAGTACCTAACCAGAACGAAGGGGAAACACTCGAATATCATCCCTCAACAATGGACTATGGACCTCGCGCAGTCCACCCTACTCACTGTCATGAAGATTCCCCACTTTGGACGACACTAGGAGGTGAATGCATGCATCGAACTACTGTTATCTTGTTCCCATGGTGGTTACTTGTGGTTAAACCATCGTATAACAGTTGATCCAATGCTGATTAATTGGATCACAAGGTTAAGTATGCAAGGACTTGATCCCCAAGATTTTTACCCCGAAAAAGCAATGAATCATTATCTTGCGCAGAAGATTAAAGACACCTATAGAGTTGTTGAGAAGGGAACGTGAGGCTACAAGGTAGCTTCTATCCAGAGTGGCACAGTGCACCTCACCTACTAGTTGATTGTAGGGAAGTTAGTACGCAAGAACTGACCCACCCAAGTCATTGGTTTTGTAGTTGACCTCGCAGTAAATTGCATCAAGGGTCTTCAGATGAATAGGGCGAAGTACCTGGTGAACCAATTAGAAATCAATTGCAGAGAAGCCCAGGATCAAGGGTATGAATTTCACTTCAGCTGGCTACTGATCCTAATTTCTTTCATCACTTGGGAGATGTCGAAAGGTACGACCTTCCCAGACATCGAGCCATTCGAACAATTGGTTGCAAAGTTCAACACAATGTGGTATTCAAGAAACATGAATAAACAATGGCAGTCCAATGTTGTATTTCATGCCTACTACAACCAGTTGAAGAGCACCATTCAATCCAAGCCTCGCATGACCCCAAATGATTTACACTGGTTCAGGACCTTGATGAATTTAGCGCAGACTACCATTTTATTTACATCACAAAGTGCATTGACGAACACAAGAAACAACTTCAGTCCTATTACAAGTTGATGGAGGAGGACTTGGAGGAGATCACCAAGGACTAGTCGGCTGACCTCCTCATTCTAGCAGACCTTATGGAGATGTCCGACATTGACAGTCCAGAAACAATGCATGATAAACCTCGACCCAGCAAGACAAAGAAGACTAAAGAAGCACATGATGTAAGGAGTACCTTAGCAAAGACTACTTCCATATCACCAGAGCGAGAGGGTGATGGTGAAGAGATAAATGGCATAGAGACTGAACAAAATAAAGGCGAAGTAACCCTACTTAGAGATGAGGAGGACCCATTGAAGAAAAGGAAGGTTTCCCCTCTGAAAACTTCTTCCAGGAAGAAATCGAAACCCTCCATGACCAATATGCAGACCATCCTCACCTCTGATGACTTCTATTTCATCATAGCAGCCCTGAATGATGCTTCGTTGGAGATAGCAGAGAAACAAGAGGCCAACTAGAAGGATATGTACAATAAAATTAAGGTTGAGCTTCAAGGAGTACATCAAGCATTAGAGTCTAGTCGCCCAGTCTCCACTGCACCTATGTCATTGGGAACACTAGAATTGGGAGATGAGCCAGCTCAAATCCATTGCCTAGTTGATATAGTCAAAGCTCATCTCCGACGACCTCAAGAAGAAACAACACAAGCCACCCAGGATTTGTCACAAGTACATGAAGTACTTGTAGAACAATACGGTGTTGCAAAACTAGAAAAGCTCACTCTCCAAGTGAATTTTGATGAGGAAAAGGCACAGCTATAGCAAGGAAAAAAATAGTTGCTCGTAGAGAAAATTCAAATGAAGGAAGCGGTCAACAGAGCACTTTGCTATGTGACAATCATAGAAATAAGGGTAGAGGATCAAATTACGAAGCAAGTAGAATAGCTGACAGAAGTGATCCAACAGTTGCAACAGCACATAACAGATTTGGAGCGATGCACTGTGCCCAAGACCCCTCAAGAAGTAAGGGACCAAAGAGAAGCAACTTCCCAAAGTGCAGTTGAGAGACTAAAAGCTCTTGCCCTGGAATGCAAGTAGTTGATTTACCACAACGTTCAAATGTATGAGGAAATCATTGAGAACCCAGAGTTGCAGACACTAGATTCACATCTCCAGGAAGTGAAGAAACACGTAGAGATGCTACAAACACAGCTGAAGGCCCTATCAGCTATAGAAATAACGAACCGGTCTCAAAAGCAGTGCACTACTCAATAGCAGATCCATACGATTAAGAGTAGAGTTATGGAAGTAACTCAACGGCTTCAACCAGTGTAAGATAAGGCATACCAATTATTCACAGAGGTTGAAAGTCGAGGAGAAGAGATAGAGAAGGTTGTGAATGTAGCAGAACAATGCCTAGAAGGACCTATCAATGATGTTGTCATCCAAGAATTCGTTGAGCAAGAGGTCGTCGCACATCAGCAAGTCGAAGCATCTCGAGCCAAGCTCAAGGATTTTGAAGCAGAATGACCTAGATTGAAGTGACTTGGGATGAGTCACAGGTGAGTGTTGGGGGCATGTTGGCCCTTGACCAAGTTTTAGGAGATCCTTGATCAAGTTTGACCTATTTTGGGACTTCAACAGCCTGTCGAAGGAAGAGTGCAAGATGAAGCAGAGATTGTGGGATCTTGGCCCCTTTTAGGGTCCTTTTTGGGATATGTGAATATGTGATAGGAAAGGGATGTCAGCCCATGAGTTTACCCATGTTTAGGCCTATTTTGTATGTATAAATAGAAGGCTAGGCAATGTAAGAGAGTATGTATGCAATATGGATAAGTGCTAAGTGCAAGTATGGTTTGTATATTCTCTGTGCATATTGTGAGAGACTTGCAGATCTAGGTGTAAGGTATTGTAATAGGCTATGAAGTGATTTGTGCTATAGCACAAGGAAGGGGGATCTAGTGAGGTGCGCAGATCTCTTGTCCTAGGCGAAGTAAGTTTTTTAGGCTCTATTCTTGTAATCGATTGACTGAAGACAATAAAGAATAAGAGTTGGTGGACATAGCCCCAAGGTGGGGGTGAACCACGTAAACATTATGTTGTTTCTCTTTGTGCTTGTCTTGATGTGTTTATAACTTCTTTTTCTAAGTGCTTTGATAGAGATAGATAAATCTTCTTATGCTTTGTGCTAATGATGTGTAAGAATGTTAGATCTGACCCATATGAAGGTGCTTAGTGCTTGATCTACTAGATATAACCTACATGTTTATGATATAGTGCTTAAATACATCAGATATAAGTGAATGATGTGATGCTCTATTCTCTATGTGCATTAGTTATTGGTTGAATATTGATGAACTGTTGATGCTAAGTGCTCTGTTAAGTATTATAATCACATATCAATGTCCCAGCTAAGGTTGTAGACACTTGATTTATACAACCACCCCTACCTCTACCTCGGGTGAGACTTCATCTGCTTCGCAGGTGTTGCCAAAAGGGCCGGTAGTTAGGGTTTTGTTGGTGCATTGTTGTAGCATTGAACCTTGGTTCTGCCCCTGTGCCAACAAATTTTGTTCATCTTGAACAATGTTTTGAGTATGTCATTTTGGATTTTCTCTTCTTTGAGATGAACTATGGGATTTATAACCCTTTTTATCTATGACCTTTCATTATTGTTTGTATGCTTTGTTTGTGCTTATAATAGTTTCAAGGTCATGAACTAATTTTTCTTGAGAATTTTTTCCTTCATTCTCCTCTTCCTCCTCATATATATTTGTATGTGTGTGTGTGTGTCTCTTAATAAATGAGACATTAAAACCAGTGGAAATTATGTGATTCATAAAACATTGTTTTGGATCAAACCCTTTCACATAGTCATCTAAATTTAACTTATAAGGGTCAAATTGAATAGAAAATTCATCAATATTTAACGCACTCTTCATTGTAGTCTCACTAAAATTCCATTGTAATTGAATAAAATGTTTTTTCTTTCTTTGAGCAAAGAAATTTTTCCTTAATCTATATTGTCTGCAAACTTCTATTATGAACATTTTATCAGATATGTAAAATGGGAAAGGCCAACCTAGGAATAATAGTAGTGGATTCCAACCCGAGAATTATAGCTAAGTATAGGCAATTTCTTTGTAGGGTTTCTTGAGCTTACTAACTTGTATTAAAGATAAATCCTATGGAATTGTTGAGGGATCCTCCAGGAACTATGGAAATATATCTCTACCACCATTTTTATATTTGATAAAATTCTTAGCTTCTTCAACTTTAAATATTGTAGTTGGCTTCAGAAATTTAAACATTTGACTAAAAGTAGTTGTCCCCAAAGAAATCGACGAGCACCCATTCATCTTGATAGTTCTTTGTTCCTTCTCAGAGTTGTTAGTACACAATATTACTAATTCCTTCGTGTCAAAAACTTATTGAACACAACCTTCTCAAACAATCCCAGATGTCCATACGACATTATCATTCTATGAAGAATATTTCCTATAGACTTTGGACCAGTGATTCTTTGAATTTTCTCGTGCAAATGTGTTCAAAGTGTCACCACAGAAGCCTTCTCTTATTTTCAACATCTTCTTCTATGCTTACTATAGAATGAAAAGAACTCTTGTGATTATGAAATAATGTTTTCCCTTTTTAAGTTAATATTATATCATTTGTTTTCAAGGAAGAAGTTATATGAATTAAATTAAAATTTATGAGGTTAACTTCAAAGAAATCACTATATTAATAAAAGTCCTGATATATTAACTCCACATGAGAAAAAAGTTAAATGTTTCTTTGATTACCATGACATGAGAAAAAGATTTCGCTGGAGTGGAAGATTGAATAGTGGAATTTTGAAATATGCAATCTTTGCTTCTGTTGTTATAATGATTAGTCTCGAGAAAAGTTTCTAAGTATCAATTATCGCATGGAAAGAGAAAAGATAAAATATTGGATAGAGATAAGAATCTTCGCTTATGTGGTCATGAAGGGACTCTTCAAAATAAACTAAGTGTTTGAATTTGGCAGACAGAGGAAAAGTGTTACTTAAAAGAATATAAGGAAACTTTGCTTCCACGGTGAAACTCTAAAAATGACTACGAATAGAAATGACTCGACGAACGAAGAAATAGGTGCAAGAAAATAATTTATGGGATTTCTTCTTCTGCGTTTCAAAAATGATACTAAGTAAGGAAATCATTGGATGGAGAAATACTTGAAAAAAGATTTAGACCTCTTGTGATTTTGTCGCTCTGAGAGCAAGACAAGTACTTTGGGAGATGAAATTTGTCTAAGTATGGTACATTAAAAATAGATTGTTATGAAAGAAATTTAGGGTCAACAATTGGCTCCAATTATGGGATAGTAACCCCCTGTGGGTTGCTAAGAATCCATAATCTGAAGACCAGATGCCTTCTCCATTGGGCTATGGAGTCTATAAGATGACAATATACAAAATAAGGAAATAAAATTATGTACAAGTGAGAAGAATCAAGATTAAGAGAAAAAAAAAATTAAGGTGTTGCCCATTTACTGGCAACATCAATATTGTTCTCTTCATGCCCCAAAGCATATATGAATTGAAACTTAAAATATACGGCCTGATCCAGAGTGCTTCAAACTTTGTATGCATTGAGGGATTTTCTTTTTCTTTATTCCAGAGCAATATCAGTTCACCTTTTTGGAAATCCTTTATTGTTTCACTTTGATCAAAATACTTCTTAACATTTTGTTGTCTCTGGCATATTTTCTTCAAGGCCTCAACTATTTATTCTCCCAACTTCAATATCTGATTTAATATTTTGTGCAAAGGAGAAATATTTTATGTATCTTAAATATTTACTACATAAGTCAGAGCATTCAGTTCTATATTAAGTGGCATCTTTTCTTCTTTTCCATACACCAATGTATATAGGTATATTCCAGTGATATCCTTTAGTGTCACGTTGCTTTCCCATAACACATATGCTAGTTTTAAATGCCAATTCCTTTGATTCTGATCAATTGTCTTCTTTAGAATTTCGATCAATGTTTTGTTTGTATATTTAGCAAGTCCATTTTCTTAGGGATAATAATTTGATGATTTCCCCATTATAATACCGAATTTCCCACAAAATTTGGTAAACGTTTATCCAATAAAGATTGACACATTATCAATGATGAATTTCTCTGGCACCCCAAATCTTGATAGAATATTATCTTTAAGAAAATTTATCAATTGTTCAAAATCAACGTTTTTTAGTGTTGTTTCCTCTTGCCATTTCATGAAATAATCTATGGCAGTAAGAATGTGCACATTTTCTTTGCTTGATTTTGGGTTTATTGGCCCAACGAAATCAAGTCCCCACTGTGAAAATGGTTCTTCCACCAATATAGGTTTCAAAGGCATTGCAGACCTCTTCATTTTTCCTGAAATTGTTTTACATGAAAGGCATTTTCTTACCATTGCATATGAATCCTTAAGAAATGTTGGCCAATAATACCTAGCTCTTACAATTTTGTGCGCAATAATATTAGGTGCAAAATTTCTCCCGCATATTCCTCCATGAAACTGTTTTTTCAATTCTTGAGCTTTCGTTGCATCTAAACACCTCAATAACACTCCATCAAAATTTATTCTAAATAATATTTCTACAATCAATACATACTAATTCGATTTCATTTTTAAGGCTCTTCTTTACTTGGGAGTCATATTGTTTAAGAATTTTCCATATATTAGATAAAAAATGATGTCTTTGTACCATTTTGAAGTTAACATAGTATTTCCAACTGAATATGAAACTACCCCATTCAATGCTTAATTATCACCAATGAGCTTACATAATCCATGTCCTTTGACTTCCTTTAAAAGTGTGATCTCTATATCATATTCTTGAATCTTAGCCATCCAATTTTCCCACTTTCCTTCTCTCAATTGCTAATTTAGTATCATCTTTACCGGGAAAGAAGGAACATACGCTATAACATTAGAATTCAGAATATAAGCTTGAAAATGTGCCATCGCCTTAATAAGAGATAGTGCTTGTTTCTCCAATTTTGAATATTTTATCTCATAATAATGAAGGGTTTTTCTCATAAATATTATTGGAAGTTCCTCCCCTTTACAATTTCTTTGTGTAAGGATTGAAGCCACGACCCCTTATGTCACAAAAGAATATATAATAAAATCTCTATTAAGATCCAGGTTATAAGCACAGGGGTTGTGGTGATTGCACGTTTAATATTATTGAAAGCATT
This sequence comes from Picea abies, assembly GCA_900067695.1. Lineage (NCBI taxonomy): Eukaryota > Viridiplantae > Streptophyta > Pinopsida > Pinales > Pinaceae > Picea > Picea abies. The sequence continues at coordinate 17,299 of CBVK0100099067.1, forward strand.
TTGAATGTCTAGAGTCCATTCAAACCTCTGGTCCTTCTTTAACAATAAATTAATTGGCTTGAAAGTGCTTTCATAGTCAGGGAAAAATATTCTTACAAAGTTTATTCTTCCAAAAAATGAATGTACCCCTTTCTTTGAAGTTGGAGGATTTAGTTTGTTAATGGCCTTGACTCTTTTAGGATCAATATAGATTCATTCTTTACTAACTATATGCCCCAATCATTTTCCTTCGGATACAACAAACAAGCACTTCTTTGGGTTAAGAGAAATCCCATATGATATGCATATTTCAAATACTTGTCTCAAATGATCAATATGCTTTTCTCTTGTCTTGGAATGGAGAGTAAGATCATATTGATAATCAGCCATAAATTTTCCTATCAGATATTTGAATTCATGATCCATGGCTCTTTGAAAATTGGCTCCAACATTTTTGAAGCCAAAGGGAATTTGAGTGTATGCATGTGTCTCCCATGGTGTTATAAAATAAGTCTTGGGCATGTCTTCCTCTACAACTAATACCTGATAGTATCCTGAGAAACCATCTAACATGGACATACAAGTTGATCCAGTGACTTGTTGAAGTAGAAATTCCATGTTATGAAAACGATAGTTGTCTTTGATACTTTCTTTATTCAGATCTCAAAAGTCAACACACATACGAATTTCTCTAGTATTTTTTCTCACTATACTACTAGATTTGAAAGCCAATCTGAATGTCTAATTAGATAAATACTTTCAGAATTTTTTTATTTTTTCTAGTTCCATTACTACTAATGGTTTTAGCTTAGGATTCATCGTTCTGCGTTTTTGCTTGAAAGGCTTAGTCCCTTCTTTCAATGGTATAATATGTTGGAATATAGACTTTTCATACACCTTGAGATCATCATAGCTTCATGAAAATATATCAAAATACTCTTTGAATAAGGTTATGTATTGATCAAATTCTTTTGATGTACAATCAATCCCAATATTTACATACTTAGGGGAGCTTTCAATTCCAATATTTATCTTTCTTGTTTTTTGCACCTTACGCACCGATACTTCTTATTTAAGATTTTTTGCTTGGTCATATCTTGTAAAAAGAGATTTAGAATTAACATAATTTTTTGGAACAAGGGAAACATCTCCATCACTCTCTTTAAAATTATTTTCATTGGCTAGGAAGTCATTCAACTGCTCGTCATTTTCAAATACCCAAAGGTATTCTTGATTGTCAGACACTTAATGTCTGAAAATTCTTTTGACTTGGATTGAACTTTTGCTTTGAATGTCTTCAAGATTAGATAGTGAAGCAGCAAGTGCTAGTGAATCTTCCTTTTGATTATTCTCTCTGGGGATGAATGATATGTTAAATGAACTAAAAGCACCCATCAATTCATTTACTCTTTTCACATATAATTTCATTTTTTCTTTCTTGATCTTATATCTTTGGATGACTTGATTTATAACTAGTTCAGAGTCACCAGTTATAATTAAGTTCTCTATTTTCACTTCTAATTCCAGAATCATCCCTTGAACCAAGGCTTTATATTCTTCTTCAAACTTGGTGCATGGAAATTTTAATCTAATGGCATGTGGGTATATGATCTATCATGACTTTTAAGTGCAATTATATAAATACTTTCACTTGCTTTCACTTGTTTATGCATAAAATATCATTGATAAAGTAGTATTTATGTAAAGAAGTCCTTGATTTCTCCATAAGAAGGTACTTTTATGGAATCAATTTCATAAATAGTTTCACATGTTTCTTAATATTTGGTACAACTCATACCAAGTTCTTCCATTACTACCAAGGGCATGATATTATTTCTTGCTTGGGAATCTACCAAACAATTGTGAAGCACAATATCATGATTTTCAATTGAAATATAAAAAGGAGGAGCTTTACCTCTCACCTTGACAACTGATTTATTTTGAACTCGCCTTGGATTTGTAACAACGACCTCCACTCTACTCCCTAGTTCATCTAAAATATTGAGAATGTTTTCTCTCTGTTGTGGGATTTTTACCACCTCCATGAAAGGAAAAGTGATTCTCAGCTTACTAAGATCATAAACTACATTATACATCATCTAAGGATGACTTAAAATTCTTTGCTGCTTATTTTTCTCTACATCGCTTGATTTATTCTTCTCTTTTTCTTTTTCTTTTTCTTTTTTTCTTCCTTTTCCTTTTCGGTGTTTTCCTTTGTTCTGAATGTATTTGCTTGCGTCCGTGTTTGGACAACATTTCCTTACGAGATATTTTTTTCTTCATGTTCTTCAAATATATACATGGATGACCCACATTCATCCATCTATATAGACTCAATAATTTCTTCATGAATATGGTCAACCCCTTGATCAATAGTTTTTTCATCATAAGCTTCATCAAGTATTATTGCTTTTGGATTGGGTGCCCTTGGGATTCTCTGTATTTCTTGATCATCAATACTCTCAATTCTTGTTCATTGTTCTTGGGAAGGATTTCTTCTTTTTTTTGGAATAGGAATCCTTGGATTAGAAATGAAGTTTTCATTTCTTCTTAACACAGTTATTTCATTTTGCATAAGCCTTATGGTTTTGTTCATTTGTGCAATCTCCATCCTTTGTCTAGTTTCTTGTGTTGCAGTAGGATAATGTTTTACATTTGGAATGGTCCCTTGGAATAACTTCCTCCAACTCCTTCATTTTCAATATGAGGTGTTTTTTTATATTCATTCTTCTTTGGACTTGAGGCTTCTTGATTTGGAATGGCCAAAATGTCCATTTTCCTTTGGAAATTTTCCAAGAATAATATCACGGTCAACTCATGTTTCAAACATGTTCTCTTCCATTTTGGTAGCCTTATCCATTACTTCATTTAAGGTTTCAATTTGAGAAGCTCTAATAGAAAAAATTGCATTGGAAAGAATTGCATTCTTATAGAAGCCAAGTATTACTGGAGCATTTGGCTTTTGTTCCTATGGAATTTTGTTCAATGTCTTATTGAATCTTAAATTAAAATCTTGAAATATTTCATTCTTTTTCAGTCATATTTAGGTAAATTTAGTGAGAAGAGTATGGTAAGATATTGGAGGAGCAAACATATTCAAAAACATTTTTTTTAGATCATCAAATGACCCAATCGATCTTGTAGGCAAGGATGTATACCATCATAGGCTTTATCATTCATTGTTTGAAGAAATAATATTACCATCACATCAGCATATTCAATAAGATGAAAATCACATACATCTAAGAATACATCCATATGTCTTTTAGGATCAATTAATCCATCCCATGAAAATTTCTTCAATGTCCCCTTTGGAAGTGTTGTTCCAGAGTCTTTACTTAAGGCTAGAAAGTATAGGGTCTAGGCATTCGAAAGTGAGTAAAAGATAAAAGGGGAAAAATCAACCTTCGAGAAAGGAAGCTAAGGCTGGTTTCTAAGTTGTGTCTGTCTCGTTTCCAAATGTTCCTGGGTACTTATATCCCATTCAATTATGGCCCATGAACGTTTGAGTTCCACCCAGGTGATGGCAGTTTTAAGTATGGTGTCAAAAAGGTTCAAAGCAATGTTGGTTTGATACAATAGGCCGGGTTTGATATTGGGTTGTATTGCAATGAGAACATTCATGGAGAAATAGGAATTGAAAAGAAAGTTCAGGGTTTTAAAATGCTACTTCAACTTTTTGACTATATAAAAGAGAATTTCTGAATCCGATGTTAAAGGCAGAACACAAACCAAAGGCCTTCTCCCATAACTGATTTAACTCTTTAAAAATTATGTATGAAATGTGAGAAAGCATTAAGTTGTCGACAAGGCGAGGCTCCTATCAAGGGAGAATCTTACCTAGTAAAAAAAGAAGAAAAATACAAGAAGAAATCTGACGAAGCATAAAATATAAAGATCTAAAAAGTTCACAGGTCTTGTACCTACTGATAGTCGATACAAAGGAAAATACACAAATGATTAGACGAATAAATAGTTGGTCACCACAGTAGAAGTTGTACTAAATTGTATCTAATCATTCATCAAAGAAATATATGTGAAATGACATTTAATATAAGATAACAGTGAAAACAAAACTCATAACTCAATCTTCATGGAATCGGGAATCTTCGGATTTCTCTTTATTAATAAAAGGAGGAAGGTCTCTATTACAATCGGCCAAGAAAAAGCCCTTTTTCTCACTTCAAAATGCATATTTATACAAACTTTTAAACATTTGAATTTCAATCGTTCCAGAAGTTTTCGGTTACAAAATGGGAAACTTAAGCATTTCACTTCTTTGTCTTTCTCTTCCTCCATGCGGGCAGAGCACCTTCCTTTCTTTACTCTTCTTTATCCAAAAATAGAACAAAATAACACTTGTCATCATTTGACACCAGACACCTTCCCTTTCGTCTACCCAATGCAATTGACACACTTCTCGATCAATTGGGCTATCAACTTTGAAGTCTTTGTTTTTTTGTTTGCCTCAACAGTGTAAAAATCCTTCGCTAGCTTTGGCAACCTTTCTTCTACTTGTCGATCTTCGGTGATGATAGAAAATAGTTGTAAACTTGGTTTTATTAACCATTTATCCACTTGGACAATATCAATCTGGATTATCTGTGATATTTCAGCCTGCTCCCTTTCCTCATTCTCCTTGATATCGAGGAGGTGCTTGGTCGTATTGATCTGGCCCAGTGTCCCAACATTTCTTTCCCTATTAAGATATAGCAAGATTTCATCTATCAAGCCGAAAGATTCTTCAAAAGATTTTCTCATTTCTTTGGCTCGTTCTCTATTCTTTGATATATTATGCTCCCACGCCTTCAGCAAGATATTTCCTCTAGTTTGCTTTGGGATGGAAAGTCTGGAACTACTGACCACTTCTTTCCTCGTCGTGGCTATAACAACTTCCTAGAAAGCAACCCAAGCTGCCCCAACTTCTCTTTTTCTCAAAGAAATGTCTTCCAGCACTTGGTCAATGGTCTAGAAATGATTCTAGATGGACTCCACTTTAGAAAGTAAATATTGTTGAGCTACTGACACTCTTTTTCGGACCTCAATGGCTTGGGATTGGAATTCTCTGATATCTATGACCTAGCTCTCGGAAGAATTCAACTATGCCTATAACTGCCTGAAACCTGAAAAGATCATCCCTATTGACAGATGACAGGGCTTAAATTCGACTTAGGACCTCGGCATAGGATCTCGCACCTCGGAATATTTCGTCATGAGGCGAATGCTCATGTTCATATATTTTTAGGCCACAACTCGCCATGTGATTACTCACAACCTTATGTGGGTCATGTTTCTTGAACTCGATGTTGGCCAATTTAAATTCTTCCAAAGTCGTAGCCTTGGCTTTGGCATGTCCGAAATATAATAAAGAATATGAATTAAAATGAATTGGGAAGGGCGGCCATACCTTCTTCAAAAAACCTTTAAGCTCTTTGCTTATGCCACCGAGCATGGTTTTCCTAATGATTTCACGACATACCATCTTATCTGGCACGAATAGTGGTAGAGAATATGGGGGAATAGATGAGATGAAAACCCTAATGTATGAAAACTATGCTTCTACATACCAGTCAGCCACACTACCCAAGTTGGCCGTGATGCTGTCTAAAATCCTAGGAGGTGGGTTACCGAAGATGGGGACATGCATCAGTACCATTACCCAATTGAAAATATCATATATGAATTATGTGGCCTTATCCTCCCAAAGTTTCGAGTGATAGACATGGATAGGCTCAACATTAGATGGAGTCCATCTCCAGCTCATTAGAGGGAAATGCATCATGAAACAAATAGCGTCCATGACTTAGGCGAACATGAAAAATGAGGTTGTTTTCCCACTCTCTTTCTCTGCTTGATATTCGATAATTCGACGGGTTAGAATATCCAACAACAGTTTGTCCCAATAAAAAGACTAACCTTCAGTGACTGTACAGATCAGAGGCACCCACGGGAAGAAAAAGTGTGTGGTGTCCTCCCTCCCATACAACCTACAGGACATCATTGTTATATACCTGAATGGTGGCTCTAAGGAGGAGATTGAATAAACTCCACTAGAATTGGCCCTGAATTTTGCGGGGTGCGAAATCTAATCCTTGATCAGCTCGGGCAAGGTTCTGTCATATTGCTCGCATTCCCTCTCCTTGAAAACTTCAAGAAACTCGGCATTGTAGACAACGTTTTGTGTGGGTGACAGTTGATACATTGCCTGCAAATGTTCCGATCTAAAGGCCCCAACCGTCACCTTTTGTTCACTGATGATAGTCTTGGTCAGGATATCCACATGGTCTAGCACCCATCTGATCATATCATAATAGGGAAAGAGCCATGGCCTTGCCACTAGTTTGTGCATCTTTTCTTGAATGACGATTTTGTATTTTGTGGCCAAATCATCCTTCTCGTTATCCCTGGAATCATCTGAACAATTCACCGATTTGGACTGAAGAATGTCGGAGATGGGAGATGTACGTCTAGGTTTTGACAGTATTGATACTTTGGGGTGAAGTATCAGAAACAACATCTGAGCTCTAACCTGAACTCTCGATAGCTACCTTGGATGCTTTTCATGGAGCCATGATAGAGAACTCTGTATTCAGATCTCCTGTAGTAAGAATTGTAAACATAGAAAGAAGTTATCCTAATGAAAAATCTTTGCGCGCAAAATAGAAATAAAATTGAACAAATGAAAGAAACTCCCTTGCTTTTAATCTTTCCACTCTGTGTGAGTCCTTGCTGACAGAACAGTCAAGTCGTTTAATGGAAAGATTTAGGTGTGAAATGAGATCTTATTTTCCATTAACTCATCGAGATTCAAATCAATGCCATAAATGTTTAAAGGATTTGTGATAATAAAGAAATGCGGAAAAATTCAAAAATCTCATCCATAAACTGCATACGTTAAAGGTCCTTTAAGGCATTAATTGATTTAATTAAGTCCCTTAATTTTGTACTTTAAGCCCTCGAAACCTCTTTTCGGTGTTCGTCGTATCAGATGATTTTGTTCCTAGTCTTGGAATCCAAAATACCCGAAATCACAATGGCACGATTTATCTTTTACCCGTGACGTTGCCTGAGCTTTTAGTTGATCCATGTCTAAATAAGGAAATCATGACTTCGTGAATTAGAGTCGGGAAGATGAGGCTCTTGGAGGGAGTGATCGTCGAGTGGAAAAATCACGACAACACTTAAGCGAGGTTAAAGGATTTACTCTTGACACTAACCATGGTAACTTTTGGAACCGTTTCGCGACTTCGCATATCGGAGTTTGAAAACCATGCGACTTGTAACTTCTGAAGTGTGATGACATGGGGTAATAAAAGTGATAAACATGCTTAACGGTTAAGTGACAGTGATTTGGAACTATAATGGCTATCACCACTTTGCGTGTTGGGATATTGAGGCTTTCAGTGGGTAAAGATCACGAAGTAAAAGACAGCCTGAAGACCAACTTTTGATTTTAAGAATTATATTTCAACCACTTGAAAAAGGCAGCTCCAACATAGGAACAGTAGACCATGTGCCTACATTGGGTAAATGGAGTCATTGGTTTCGTTCTACGAAACTTTTTTTAGGAAGGGGATACAGAGGGGAAAAGAGATTTTCGTCTTTACTTCTGAAAAGCTTTTCAAATAAATTTGCATTCTAAACTCAGTTGCATCCCTTTCAATGACTTTCTCCTTCTTGATACAGAATTTAGGTCTGCTTTAAGATAATCAAAACGGTCCTAGAAAATTCAAAAAATCTTGTGGGTTTTGGTGATCTATAATTGGATCTAGGAGCCAGACAGGGCTCAAAATGAAAGTTCTCAGAATCAAACGAAACTAGTCCCATTGCGTCTATCTCGTCTTGCTGATTCTGGACATATATTTACTTTCTCAAATGGATGTTGTATGAGAGAGTTATTGCAATCTTATTGTTTCTCCAAACATGCAAAAAGTCAACAGTCAAAGAGAGATGTGGCACCTTCTGGAGGTGACACATGGCAGTGGAAGAAGTGAGAAGTGGCATCATAGTAGCATGTGACCAGTCAGTGACAGGGATCCACCCAGCAATTGACAAGTGGCAGTTTGTTCACGAATTATTGGGTGCAACATGGCCCAGTCTTGGGCCGCGATGTGGCACTATGGGATTGATCAATGGGTTCATATGGAAAAATGTTATGGATTCCATGGGGTTTGATCCCATGACCTCCTAGGTCAACCTAAATCTTGACAAAGTCCCTCAACCAATGCACCCTTCTGTTTCTTGTTTAACAAGGATCACTTTAGTTTAAATAAAGTGTACTAAACTGAAAAGGGGAAAAGGGGGGGCTAGGGATAAGCTCCAGCCCATGGTTAAGCTCCTACATGTGACCACAACCAAGCAAAGGAGGGCACTTCCTCTCATGCACACCCAAAACATAAGCACTAGCCCCAGGATCCAGGGATATCCCATGAGACCAAGGGGGCGCACTCCAAAAGGGGCCTAGCCTAGCTAAGGCGTCATTTATTAGCCCTTGATCCCATACAGAGTGCCATAAGACTAGGGGCACACTCCCAGTTAGGGGATTATCCCTTTTATTTGCAGAAAATGGTTTTTTAACATTAGAAAATGTGATTTTTCAGTGATTTTTAGGCCTGTTAATGGAGATTTTGGTCATTTTTGGTGGATATTGGGCTCTTTTTGAGGCCAAATTTTGGGAGGAAGTTGGGGAATGATAACCAACTTTAGATCTATATAAACTAGGCCATGGAGGACAATCAGAGTAGATTTATGCTGAAGGGAAGCCAAGCCAAAGCCATTTTTATGCAGGGAAGCTGTTGAGGAGAAGACGCATGCGGGCCATTTCTGGGAGCTCCGGTCATCTATTTTGCATGTCGTTTCTTCTACTGGGTTCTAGAGATCTAGAAGAACATGACCAGATCAGTCTTATATCATAATGGAACTGCTATGATGTAAATTTTGAGATTTGAACAGAAATAAAGAAGCCTCCCCCACTGAGACAAAGGCCCAGAGACGTAGGCAATTTTGTGTCGAACTCCATTATCACTTATCTTGTTATGGTTTATTGTTCTTATTGCTTCAGTTCAGATCTATATTTTTTATTATGGCTGTGATATATTCTCTCATCTTCACCCTCTTTCATTCAGCTTCATAAATGGTTAATTAACACATGCAATTAAAAACTCAACCACAGTCATTAAAATATCTTTTCAGATCAAGTGGTATCAGAGCTAGTTGACGTTTGGATTTGAGTTTTGCATGTTAAATAGGGAAAATCTATAGCATGGTGAAGGCGAGCTTGTTGAAGAGAATCCATTAATTGGATTGAGAAAGAGAGCTTCTCATAGTGAAAAGATGGCATTGGAAGAAGGGTTTTCTCAGGATGAGAAAGAGTTTTGGAAAACTTTCCTTGCTATGTCGAAGATGGTGAAAGTTTTGTACGAGGATTACTTGGAATGAAAGAGACCAATTTTGGCTGAATCTTCAAAGGGAAAAAGTAAAGAGGGAGAGGATCATCCTTAGATTCCTCCTTCACATCCATCATCAACTCCTTCTTCTCCTTCTTCTTCAAGTTCAATTTCTAAATCTAATGCAAAGAAACATGTTCATAAGCATAAGAATGAAATGCCATTGTTAAAACTTGATGTTAAATTTCAGTTACCCATATATGATGGTGAAGTAAATGCAGAGAAACTTGACAATTGGATAAGGCAGATGGAGTTTTAATGCAGTTGATCTAGATGGATATCGGTGGCCACCCACCTTTTCCAACTAGCTCAAAACAACTTTCTGACATTTTTGGCAATTTACTATTTTTAGTAGTTTTTACTTCCAGGGCCATTTTGAGGGCCTAAATGAAGGTTTTTCGGTATCGATATCCTCAATGATATCCAAATGCATGATTGAGCCCCCAAAATGAATCTCCTCGATGATACCTTTCCAACGGGCTATCACATGCCTAAAACGGAGATCGTATGCAAAAGTTACGACCTCGGGAAGTTGATGTACTAGCTTACCCAAACGGGGCCCACACGACTTTTGGCGCTTCATCTCCTAGGGTTCATTTTTTGGATGTCTAGGGTTTTTAGAATTCTTGCTTATTGTAAAAATGCCTTCAGAGCCTCATGGTAACCTGCTTCTTTCGAATGTGTGTTTCCATCACATCTCTTCTCAAAGATAAGCCACCACCATTCCAGCAAACTTGTTTTCGCTGCATTTTACAGTTTCAGCTTATTTCGTTATTGAATAGAAAACTAGTTTTACTGTATCTCTGTTATTTTGTGTTAAGAACCTGTTAATAATATGTATTCATTTCATTTTTCTCATAAAATCTGGATCATTGGTATCAGAGCAGTTTGCTCCTTGTCGTCTTAATGCATGTCCCCAACGAGGTCAGAGTACAAAGAGTTGGGTCTCGAGCTTGTTTCTCTTGAGGACAGAAGCTCTCGCACGCCCAAGTGACCTCCCATGGCAGGAGAAAAGAAATATGATAGGATAGGATATCCTTTCAAACTACTGATTGAGGAAGCCCTCATGCAACAGAGGAACGGGATGATGGATAGTTTCGCGCAAATCCTTCGGCAACTACCAACAGGGGACGCATCTTCTTTGAATGGAGGCGTCGCCCTCTTCAAGGTACAAATAAACTTTGATATTCCTATATTTGAAGGTCAGATAGATGTAGATACTATAGACAAGTGGTTGAATCTACTAGAAGGGTATTTTTCTGTTCATAAATTTTCAGATAGAGAAAAGATTACTTTTGCGCTCCTCAAAGTCATTCCCCATGTCGAAGATTGGTGGGAAAATTTATGTGAGCAAAAGGAAACAGAGGAAAACTCATTATTTTCAGTCATGGCCACCTAGGAATCCTTCAGGGATGCTATTAAGGAACAATACTACCCTGTCGGAAGTTATGACGACCTGTATACCAAATGGACCACACTGCGGCAAGAAAGAGACCAAGTAGTGCCAGATTTCACAAATATCTTCCATACCTTGCACACCAAGTTGGGTATCAAAGATTCAGAGAAACATCTGGTGCTCAAGTATCGTGGTGCTCTACATAGATACATCCAGACTGAAATGGAATTTCTGGACATCTCATCC
>CBVK0100099068.1:0-17791 GCA_900067695.1 Picea abies
CATCTATGCATTCTCATCAATGACAATACATATTACATTACATCAATCATTAATAAATCAATCCTTTGGCATCAATCAATCACTTGACATCAATCAATCAAACCGTTGGCATCAATGACAACATGATCCAACAATCTCCCCCTTTGGAAATGATGGCAATATCGATATTTATTTCAACACCAATTACCAATTATTGATGTCAACATGTAAATAAGGCATGCTCTACATCAATAGTCAATGCGACTATCTCTCCCAATCAATAATCATCAATCACATCAATGTGACTATCTCTCCCCCTTTGACATCAATGGCAAAGGTCCATTTTCCTCTTGGGGCTGCTCCCCCTGCTTGAACTTTTCCTAGGGTTTCTCCCCCTGTCTGAGTGCCTTTGATCTTCCTCTAAATAACCTCTCCCCTTTTGAACAAGGGATATCACTCTGATGTAATGCTAAAAATACATCGAACATACTCCCCATGTGACCATGTCACCATCGCTCCTCCTGGAATTATGCCTTTGTGCTCTTTCTTCAAATAGACGACTCTTTTCTAGGTATGCATCTGATAAATATATCCTCCTAGAATCATTGGAAGAAGAATGACTCCCCCTATGGGTATGTCTCCCCTATCTTCTTTACAAGATCAACAATATGCTACCATATAACGATCCTTGGACATGTTCATGCATCAAACTCATGCCATACCAACCATCATGAAAAAACAGATATGTCAACAATAAAATAGAGAATCATGAGTAAAATATCAACCAAGTACATATTTTACCAAAATGTGTTCTCATACTTTATCAGGAGTAGTACCAACGGATAGTAGATATGTACGAAGAGATGGCACAAGAAGTGACAGACACTGGAGTTAAGCAGTGACTCGGGATGAGTCACGATGTCATTGTTGGAGGCATGTTGAGTGCAGGCCTAGTTCAGGAGAAAATCATGATGTGGTAGAAATACAACTGGTAGGAGAAGCAACATGCGGAAAGAAGATGTGCATACAGTAAAAGCAACACATGTAAGGGATATGCTTATGCAGGAGAAGCAGCACATGCAAGACAAACACACGTGTAGAAGAGGAAAGCATGAAAGGTGCGCATGAGAAGACCTAGCCATGATAGGGTTAGGGTTTTTGTAAGAGAATGTAATGGCCGGTAAGCCATAAATATGTATAAGTAGGTATGTAGGAGGTCTACGTGTGGGGGTTGTTGGGGTTGTTGTTGTTTGTTTGTGTCAGAATATGGTTCTTTTTGGTTTAGTATTGTTAATCTATCATTCGAGGAGAGAATGACTATAAGTATGATCTATTTTTTAATTTTTTTAACTTAGGAGAGGAGATAAGTATAGATCTTGAGGGTTAGATCACAGGTTGAGGATCCTGGTGTGATCTAGTCTGCCTCATTGTAGATCTTGACCCATGGATGGGGAATTGTAAAGTGAAAGGCACTATAGTTTTGGAAACACTATAATAAAAGAGAAGAGCAACAAAATATTGGTGGGCATAGCCTAGGAGGGGTGAACCACGGTAGATCATGTGTTATGTGATTGAATACTGTGTATTTCCCTTACTGTCAATGAATAGAGATTAGATAAATGCATGAATGACTTGGACAGATCTATTATTTTGCATGCATGAATAAGAATGACAGGATATTCAATATAATTTGAATGTTAAGGTAACTAATAGAGACCCCAGAGTTTAATCTCATATCCCAACTCATTCCCAGACTACAATCACTTGAGCATTGCAACTACCCATAAGAACTATCTCGGGTGAGACTGCATAGTGCACCTTGTGTATTGTGTTTCCTTATGGTTTACTAGGGGGGTCGATAGTTTTAGAGGGGTTTTGTTGGAAACCATAGTATACCTAAACCTGGGCCAGCCCCAGAATGGTAGCACGAAGGGAGTTAAACAAACAAAGATGCTGGACATCATGCATGCATTGGCCAAGTTCACAAAGTACCTAGTAGGAGGACACTTTGTGGTTAGGATTAACCACAAAAACTTGAGATATTTCTTGGAGCAGGAATATGATTTTGACATTCAGTATGAAAAGTGGGAGAAGAACATATTTGTTGACTCATTATCTAGAAGACCTGTAGTTTTCTCTACGATAGAGATATCAACAGAATAGAAGTATGACATTTTGGTGGAATACTCCAAGAACAACTCCACCTGTGAGATAATGGAGGGAAGGATGATAGGTATAGGGTAGTGGATGACGCCATCTACTACAAATACAAGATCTATGTTTTCCCTTAATTCAAACTCAAGGATAATATTTTTAGGGAAGTACACGACATGCCACTGGGAGGGCACTAGGGGTATTTGAAGACTTACAAGAAGGTGAGGAAGAGATTCTCCTAGAATGGTCTCAAGGAGGATGTACTTCATCATCTAAGGGAGTTCATGACTTGCCAATAGAACAAGTTAGAATTTACACATTTTGCGAGACTACTTCAACCATTTCCAATTCCGAAGCATAGGTGGGATAAAATTTCCATGGACTTCATCACAATATTGCCAAAGATGCAAGGAAGGGATTGTATCTATGTGGTAGTGGAAATATTGACTACATATGCACACTTTTTTTCCATTCCTTTAGAGTAGATCACATCTTGTATAGCATATCTATTCTTCAGGTAGGTGTTTAGACTCCATGGTCTTCCGAGGAACATAGTCAGTGACTGGGATAGTAGGTTTCTCAACATTTTTTGGCAAGAGTTGTTCAGGTTATCCAAGATAGATTTGATACCTAGTACTAGCTACCACCCAAATATATATGAACATAACCACATAGTAAACAAATGTATCGAGGGGTACCTGAAGAACTATGTGTCTGGTAAACAAAGGGAATGGACAAAATGGTTGCACCTCAAGGAGAATTGTTACAATACGAGTCATCACATGTCCATCAGGATGATCTCATTTAGGGAATTTTATAGCTATTATGCTCCATATTTTGTGAATTTGGTGTTTAGGGAGAGAAGAGCTCCCAAGGAAAAATATTGGTTGTAGGAAATCCAAGACATATTGAGTGTCCTGAAGGAGAATTCACATGCCGCTAAAAATAAGTAGAATATGTATGCAGATAGGCATAGGGTAGAACTGATTTTTGAGGTTGGGGACATAGTATTTCTTAGATTTCAACCTTACAATTAGTCATCAAAGAAGAAGAGTGGTGTAGAGAATTTGAAGCCTCACTTTTATGGACCATGTAGAGTGATCGTGAGGGTTGGGGAGGTGGCATACGAGATGGAACTACCATAAGGTAGTAGGATCCATAATACCTTCCATGTATCCTTTCTCAAGAAGGCATTCAGACAGTAGGTCACCACTTCAACATATCTTCCTCCACTAGATGAGGAAGGGTAGTTCGTTCTATATCTCGAGAGGATTGTTTATGTTATAGAATGGAGGAAGAGGAGAAAATTCATTCGAGAGTATTTTGTTGCATGGAGAGGATTGCATGAAAAATATACTACTTGGGAAGGAGATCAGATCTTACAACACCCTAATATGGAGTTTCTTGAGGACAGGAAATATTGGGAAGGGAGGATTGTAATGTCCCCTTCTAGCTGATCATGATTGAGGATGAATCAATAGTATATATGACTCTTGTAGGATATAGTGAACAAAGAAAAAGGGAGTCAAGGAGGTCTATTTGGTGTCACTAGGTTAAAATAATGGCAAATCCTAAAGTGACATAAAATAAAATAAATAATTATATTTAAATTAAATTGGAGGGAAAATAAAGTGAGGATTTTATTTGGTCAAAAAGGGGAAAGCTATAGAATACCTGGAGGGAGGATAAATAGAGGGGTAACCCTTCTCTTTGGAATTATGATTTGTTTGAACTCTTGATTGGTTCTCTTGGAGCCATTGTTTTCTGGGGGTTTAGCAAAACCCTTCCACTACTGCATTCTATTTCCAGTGGTGCAATACCCACCCTAGACGGACAAGAGGGGAGTTAATTCAGGACTACCATTAGAGCTTCACTTGGAATTTTTCTTACAATTGGAGGGGTACTAAAGTATGCAAGAGGTTTATGAAACTTTCTTGATGAGGTTGAGTATCAGAAGTTTGCATGTGTCAAGAAGGTTTCATAGAAACCAGGATTGAAGGCATCCTTGTGAGTCAAGTAATGGGTGTCTCAAGAGGCCCCTCTAGACCACTAGTTATGCCCCATGAGTACCTCTACTATCAGGGGTTTGTAGTTGCTGATTGGATATGAACAACGAGAGTTATAGGAGTAGATATTCTGCAATGAATTTAGGAGGATTGTGGTGACATTCCATGTTTTGTTTTCTTTGTGTGTGTGATTGTGAAGTTTCTATTGCAACCAATAGAGATCTGTGAGGTTAGTGTATGGTGCAGTTGTTGTTACATCTAGTAGAGATTTGTATTGTTTTGATTTCTGAATATTCCATCCATAATAAAGTTCCATGATCATCTCTTCCATTTTTTGTACTTGAAATGTCCTTTGATGATATTTTTACTATAACTTTACATGAAAATTGTTTGTCATAAGTAACCAACCAAATCAAAACATTGTTTGCAAATTATTTGATAAAAATTATCAACTTGAAACACATTGTCCTGGGTGGGGACATTACAATTGTTGTTAGAACCAATAGAGATTTGTATTGATGTGATTTTTGAAGATTCCATCCATAATAAAATGCCATGATCATCTCTTCGATTTTTTGTACTTGAAATGTGTTTTGATGAGATGTCTACTACAAGTTTACATGCAATTTTTTTTTCATAAGTAACCAATCAACTCAAAACATTATTTGCAAAGTATTTGATAAAAACAATCATCTTAGAAACACATTATCCTAGTTGGGGACATTACAGTTAACTGATCAACGTTGTTATTTCTCTCTTTTAAAATATGTAAATCTAACACATCTTCCAAAAGATACTAATGGTTAGTATAGAGGAGAAAATTAGGAAAATTATCATAACAAGAAGGTTGAATAAATTGTTCAATAATTACCGAAAAATATTCTTCATCGTTATCAATCAAACTAGAATCAATACAACAATTATGATCAACAAAAAATAATTCCAAATTGCTCCTTTCTAATGAAGGAACAATGCTTTGTGTGTAAAAAATCTCTTATTTAATTGATTGATTATAATCCATGTCATTATCTATAGGAAAATATGAACACAAAAAATTATCCAAAACACATTCATGTTCATTGTCATGAGATACGGATGAGAGAAAAACACTAGAATTTTGAAAACAAGAGGGTTCAAGAATGATCTCGGGGAGTTAATAAGGAAGATGGTAAGAGGTGGTGACCCAAATGTGTTTTTCTTGAACCTCTTCACTCAAACCAAGGGGTGGATTTTCCACACCACAAACATGAGCATCTAAATTAGAGTCATTTTTTTCTATTCCCAAGGTAGTTGTGATATCTTAAGGCTCATGACAACTTGCTTCACAATTCTCCATAGTTTCATAATCCATTTCCTATGATGGAAAAGATACAATAGGAAAATGAGAACCTGACATAACCATCTGTGTAACCAAAAGTGTCTCATTATTAGCTATAAATCTATCCTATTTGTCATCTATAGAAAAATATGAACTCAAAACAACTACACAAGAGGTTTATTTTTCATCACTAGGAATAACCTGTTGGAGATATTACACACTCACCTAGGTAATTATTTTCACAAGGTTGATAGTCCAATGTTGAGGGTGCTTCCATAGA
Source organism: Picea abies (assembly GCA_900067695.1). Classification (NCBI taxonomy): domain Eukaryota; kingdom Viridiplantae; phylum Streptophyta; class Pinopsida; order Pinales; family Pinaceae; genus Picea; species Picea abies. The sequence goes on from CBVK0100099068.1 coordinate 5,738, forward strand.
TGAGAATATTCTCTCTTGAGAATATTCCCCTACAAATTATTCTTCCCTATTCAGTTTAGAATTCGTTACAACTCGGTCACACTAGTAGAAGTTACTCATGCATTGAAACCTCAATTTTATCACCAACATTTGCATGTTCAACTCAGTTTCCTCACTAGGAGTGCACATATATCATGCATGTGGACAAGAGGGAACATATATCGTGATTTCATGTGTTTCTCTCACTTCCACACATGTGGCTCAATTAATTGATGATTGCATGGCCCGATTAACCAGGACTAGGTGGTAGATTACTTTGGTTTATGTTAGTGAGTGTCTAGATCTCTCTAGATCACTACTATGGAAACTTCACTTAGCCATGTAGAGTATATAATGTGTATTTTACCATTTTACTCAACATTTAATACAATTCTTTCATTCTACTCTCTTCTCTTCTCTCCTCTCTCATAAGCTTTGTGTGTTCATTTTCTACTAGCTAGGTTCAGTGTGAAAAATTTACATGCTATCAAAGCCTTGATTGCTAGGAGAAATCACATAAGAATTTATATTTGCAGGTATAAAAGGAAGATGTAGAAATAAAATATGGATTAATCTTCATCAATACTTCTCATTCCTCATAACCACTTCGAGTGGAAGATGAAAATTATGCATCAACTAAGATGAAAAGGCTTGTACCAATTAATATGGAAACAAAGATTGAGCCAAATTTTGTTTTTGAGAAGAATAATTGTCTCCACTGTATCGATGAGGCTTATATCCTCCTTTTTGTGTTTATGTCCCCTGAGATTCTATTTCACATTGTATTTTACCATACCAAATGAGATTTGGGAAAAGTTGGAGGATATCTTTGAAAAAATAGAAGAAATGAGAGGCCATCTACTTGAGGTAGAGATAAATTCCTTATATCTGAGGAATCTTGATAACATCTAGGACTTATTTACAAAGTTCAAGTACCTCCTCCATCTAAAGGGATGTGGTGTTGATAAATCAACTCAAGAAACCCATTTGATCCTTTCAATTCCGACAAAACTTGGTCTGGATTATATTGAGTTCATCTCATCTTACTATACAAGTAGACTCACTTTAAGATCTACCTGGAAGATATCGACATTAGATCATTTTATTGAAACCCTCATGCATGAACAAGACAAGCTCATCAAGATGGAGATAATCAAGGGATCCAATGCACATACGCTTGTTGTGCATGAGAGAAGCAACACATGCAATTTAAATACCAAGAAAAAAATAAAGGGAAAGTCATATGCAGAGCCAAATATGCAATGGCACTAAAACCCTTGGATGATTCCTTAGGCTCCAAAGGTGGAAAAGGAAATAAAGGGAAGAATAAATGAGGTTACTACAACCATGTTTATCATCTTGAGTCTGCGTGAATGAAGAAATATATTGATCATATGGCACATATTCTTTAGAATAAAAACCTTGAGGATCACATTCCCAAAGCTGCCAATAAGAATCCAGAAGATCAAGCCCAATGAGGTAATTCTCATGCATTGATTTACATTAACCCTTCTCCTAATGAATAGATCCTAGATTCAGGAACATCCCACCATATGGAAATAACAAAGAGTGTTTTATCTCCTATTTTTAAATGCATGGTTCCTCCCATCCTCATGGGAGATGATACTCCAGTTGAGGTCGTTGGCCAAGGAAGAGTAGAACTCCAACATGGAAGTTTCGATAATGTCTTGCATGTTCCAAAACAATCTGTGAATCTATTCTTTTTTTATCAAATAAAACATTCTTGTACAAGAAAAAGGGTGGAATTCACACCTGATTTCGTAAGTACATCTGATACACATGATAACTCCATGATTGTTGTTGATGAGGTAAAGCACCAATATCACTTGTATACTTTCAGTAAATTCATTGATAAATATGATTCTACTTTACTACTAATGCATGTTGATGATACTAGTATATTATAGAACGAGATATTCGGCCATCTGAACTTCAAATACATGCAACAACTATGCAAAAAGGATATGGTCACCCACTTTCCCAACATACATTTTTCCAAAGGAGGTTTTCAAGGATGCATTCTTTTCAAATATCCCCAAGAAAATTTTGTGAAAGGGAAGGGCCTGGAGGGCCTCCTCTCCTTTGGACCTCATCCGTGGTGATCTTATGGGACCCTTTCCTCATTCATCCATAAAAAAATCAAGGTACATGCTTATATTTATTGATTATTTCTCATGATACACTTGGGTGTATTTTGTCAAGTAGAAGTTAGAGGTTTTTAAGCATCTCAAAGACATCAAAGCACATGTAGAGACTCAGTCCGGAAGAAATATAAAAATAATCTACAAAGACAATGGGGGGGAATATGTGAACTAAGATGTCCAACATCTTTTTTCAGAGGAAGGTATACATCTGCAACACACAGTACCTTACACTTTGTTGTAGAATGGAGTAGTTGAGTGGAAGAATAGATCCCTCAAGGATATGGCCACCTGCATGTTTCATGCAATATCTCTACCACCCAAGATTTGGGTTGAGGAACTTAATTGTGCCAACCAAATTCAGAATAGATCTCATATATCTATCAAGTACCAAACTCCCTTTGAGGTATGGAGCGAAAGAATACCAAAATTCACCCACTTCTGAATATTCAAATCACACACATGGGCCTGCACACCCTCTGAAAAGATGAAATCAATAGATCCATAGATTATTTCATGCATATTCATGGGATATCTAGATGGTATGAAGGGTTACATGTTACTTGCTCCCTCTACTGGTAGGATCATCATTGAGTGCAGTCTTCAGTTTGAGGAAACTCCCTTGCATGCACCATTGAAGCCCCATGTAAATATCTCTATACCACTACCTGCACCATACATTAGCGATGATGTGTTATGAACCAAGGGGAACATATATAGGGCTAAATGTATATGATATAACCCCAATGGGGGACATATATCGGCCTAAATGTACATGTAATGAGTTAATATATATGTAATAGAGTCATCCTAATAGTAAAGGGGGCTCATGTGCAAGTGTGAATAGGTATATAGAGAGATCATGTATTCATTATTGGGACATATGAATTGTGATGTATGAATGTAATTGGTTATTTGGAGGAGGTTGTCCTATGATTTAAGGAGTTATTGTGTAACTTATCTCTCTTGTATTTGTGCTCCATGCTCACATTTTGTACATGGTGTGTACTTAGGTTATGTTATGATAATTTTAAGCATTTGGTTCATTACATTTGGTATCATAGCACCAATCATAGGCTTTTGCTACGTCAATAAATTCATCTTATAATTTCCGCTCTAACATTGTTTTGGGGCCATTTCAGATGGATAAATTGAAAGTTGTTTAAAATACTTATCAAGGTACCTATGGAATGAATTTCATCTTCTGGGTCGTTTCACTTTCTAAGATACACCCTATGGAAGATAGGGTTTTGGACTAGTCCTCTAACTAGTCTCAAACAAGTGTAGTCATAAATTATTTGTAGAGAATAAAAATTATGTGAGAACAATTGTATTGAAAATATTACAGTCCTTAGTATTTTTTTTTTTGAGTTTCAAAATCATATATCAAATATTGGGCACATGGAATGTTGTACAAGTTAGCTCTCCAGAATAGGCCAAAATTCAAAAAGGTTTGGGAAAGTTATCATAACTTTCATTTGGCACACCCAATTTTGGTCAAACCTATGTAATTGTAGAGAAAACATTTCATAGTACTATAGGTCAAAATGTTAGACTGATAGGGACTAAAATCACATAAATACATCAAAAGGAAGGTCGGTCAGGAGGACAGACTCCAAATCAAGGTTTCAAATGTATGTTCACTTAAAACTATCATAACTTTTGATTGGAATGTCCAATTGAGATGATTCAAAATCCATTACAAATAAAAAAAATAGAAGAGAATATTGGAATAAGGATTATAACTATTTGATATAAATTGAGTTTGTGAGTTGAAGGTAGACCTCACTTAAGAATCAATGGAAATACCTAAATTTACATGCAATGAAGATAAAGATGAAATAGATCCTCAGGAATGGTTAAAGATGGTAAAATAACATTTTAAGGATCCTTTTCATGCAAGAATGAAGTTTCATGGTGAATCTTATAAGTGGTGGAGAATCCTTGATCAAGATACTATTCTCTACTCCACATGGGAAGAATTTGAAAGACCCTTCCCAGATAAATGGATTAGGGATACAAAAATGGAGGAAATGTATAGAGATCAAGATGAATTAAAATAATAAAAGTAAGAGATTAAGAAGAAGGGTGAGGAGCTATCTAATATACAAAACCTTAATGAATCACTTATTAAAGAGGTTAAGAACTTAAAGAAAGAAAAGAGTAGTAAAGAAAAGTGGGAAAAGGATGATTCAAGGGAAGACTTGAAAAATAAAGACAAAGCAATTTGTAGATTATGAAACCATAATTAATAAGTAATTGATGAGGTTAAGAGATTCAAAGAAGAAAGGACGAATTGTCAAATTCAAGAAGAAACAAGGATCTTGGATGAAGAATCTACCAAAAGACTAGAAAAGGAAATTTGCAAGAAGGTTGAGTAATCCTTAAATACAAATGAGCTAAAATTAGAAATGCAAGCCATAATTGAAGAACAACATTAGAATTTGATAGATGGGGTAACATTGCAACTTCAAAAGGAGAAATAAGACAAGATTCAAGAAGGTCAAAAGGAGATACTTGAAGAATTTGAACTCCATATAGATGATGTACATGCTAAATATGATGGTATTATATCCAAGGATAGAGTAATCAAGGAACAAGAAAAGAGGATAGAGGATTCCATTGTCTCTGAAAAGAATATAGATGACATGGGTGTGAAAAATAAAGAAAAACCGTCAAAAGTCAAACCATATTGACACCCTCATTATCAAGAAATATTTCTAGGAAGAAAAGAAGATCAATATCAACATTATCAAGGAAGAAGATGGAATAACCATACATATTCATAGAATATGGCATAAAAAAACCATTATTCAACAAGATATTATCATAGACCAACATCTTAAGGATCATTCAACTTCCCCTTTTGAGCCAAAGTGACTCTTCGATTCCTCAATGGAATATCTGTTAAATACCTAATCCACGGGTCCTTAATTTCCCCACGGTCTTTTGCACTTCGATCGCTGCCTCTTCCTCAATAGGAAAGATATACTTTTGGGTTTCAAGTTTCTGTCATCATGAACTCCTGAACTTCGATCTACCGATGCACCCCTTTTTGGCCTTAGCCCCTCCTGGCTATGCCCTGGTCCATCTAACCAGTTCTCATAAGACCATAGCCTTATCTCTTTCGGGGGGTTTGGACTTCGAAATCCCGATGTGCTCCAATTTTTGTTAGCCCTATAGGATAGACTTTTGGTCCACACGACCTCCCCTTAAATGACTGCATTCATACTTCTTATTGGGATTCGGGGTTTCGAAGATTGAAATGTATCAAACCTTTTGTCCATAGAATCCCCAATTTCCCAATTCCTGATATGACGTCAGCTAACAACCCCTTTTAACCTTTAGCACGATCAATGACTGTGATCGCCTATGAAACCAACGGTCCCTGATCTCCCTCAGGACTTCGGGTTTTCAAATGCCCAGATGCATTTGCCCTTGGGACTTCCAATCTCTCAAATCTCAATTCTCCGATATGATGACCACTGGCCCCTTAAATGGAACTTCCCTTCTTTTAGAGTTTTGGACTTCAAAGTTCCAAAATGCATGGACTTCTTGTCCACAGGATTCGCGATATCCCGATCCCCGTAACATCGATAGATAGCTTTCCTTTCAGGAAATTTCTCGAATGCTTTGATCTCCTCCACACGTCTTCCTATAATGGATGGTCCTGATCGCCTCTCATGATTTTGCGACTCCAAATGTCCCGGGCGTCTCGTCTTCAGGATTCGCAAAATGTCAAACCTTGATACGCCGATTTGACTATTCTATCGGAACTTTCCCAAATAGTATGGATCTTCGACACGTGTCCCCAACAGATGCATGGACCTGATCCAATCTCACGATTTCGAGACTTTCGATACCCCGATGACAAAATTCCTCTGTCAACACAAAACCCCAGTAGCCAATATACTGACGGGTCCCCGATCTCCACCACGTGTCTCCACAAATGGACGGCTCGGATTCAATCTCGGGATTTCGCAAGTTGTGATTCCCCGATGACAAATTTCTATGTCAACTCAAAACCCCGGTAGCCGATATACTGATGGGTTGCTCGATCTCCGCCACGTGTCCCCAAAAATGGATGGTTCATATCAATTTCGGGCTTTTCTTCATGGAAATTCCCGATCTCCTGTCTTCGAGATTTTCGATATCCCGATGATTGAAATCCCGATGACAAATCCTTTCGGGAATTTCTTCTGCCTGTTCATGAAGTCTTAACTATCTCGCAACTCTCGACAAATCCGACGGCTGTCGAGTCTCTAGATCAAGATCCAATGGTCAAGATCTGTTCTCTTCTCCTACGTGCTCTCTGGACGTGAGATCAACGGTCCAGATCTCTTTTCTCTAGCTGATCCGAGGACTGCTATTGCTTCCTCCTGAGCTTGCGCCATTTCTTCCGAGACTTGGAAGAATTTATAGTTCTCAAAGCCCTCAACCTTTGTTATGTCTCCTCCATGAGTTCCACAATCTGAGTCCTCGCCTGTGCTCTTCAACGATGTTGTTCCTTCTGAGCTTGTTCCTTTCGAATCCTTGAAGGATTCTTCAACTCATGCGCCTCTACAGAGTATTCACATGCACACATAGTGTTGTCTCTCCTGAGCTTCCCAAACACTCAGACCCCTAAGGAAATAAATCCTTCTTCCTTCCTCTTGCAGATGGAGAATATTTGGATGCCCTCCTGTCTATCCTCTGCATCAAGCAACCTCTTGATGAGTCCTTTAGGGTGTCCAGCAACCCTGTGCAAATCCTTCAGTGGATTCTTCCTTCAATTACAGAACTCAAAGATTTCTCTTTTCCTCTGTGCCTCTCAGCACACTTACTCAATGCCACCTGGAAAAATATCTTTTCACATAACGTTCAACAATTCTGTCCTATTTTCACTCCTTACACTTGCTCAATGCCCGCCTAGTAGAGCTCTCAGAATCCTCACTGACTCTGGTTCTTCTGTCTGAACTCATAGCAGATTTCTTATGTCTTTTGTGCACTCCTTGCACCTGCTCAATGCCCTCCTGGAAGAGTGTCAAGAATCCTCAGTGATTCTGACTTCTTAAGAACTCACAACAGAGTTCTTCTCAATGCACCACTGTGCATATGCTCAATGCCCACTTGGCAGAGCTCTACATAACTCACAACAAAGTCTCTATCTGCAACTGTGTCTCTCATACACAGCCTTGCCTCCAAGTTTTTTAGCAACCTTGAGGTCTTCCTCTTGAATTGATGATTTCAGCTTTTGTGCCCACCTGGCATGCCTCTGTTTGACTCTGCAGAGTTCAGAAATGCATCCTCTGTGCACGGCTATCTGAACCCGCAGCGTTCTGTCACACCCCCATGGTGTGAAGCCTCAAAGACCTCTCAATGAAATCAATAACTCCTGCAAATGCAAACCTATTGCATACATCTACAACATACATTCATATCATATAAAGAACACTCACAGACATTCATTCAACACATAGTCATGCAGGAAAAACTGTTATTTGTATTAAAATGGAAAATGCTTGTTTGTACAAGGTGTTCCTAAGCATGACCTGTAACAAGGTCTCGGCTCCTTCTCTTACAACCACTACCACTACTCAAGAGATACAATTCATCTTTTTACACGAGGGGGCTCTTCAAGCTCTTCCCTCCAATCTACCTACCCTATTCAACTACATTGAATGGGTTGTCTAGTCCACTATCCGGATCTAGATCCCAGCCTTACAAACATTAAAGGCCTACCTTATATACATCCTACGCAAAGGCACGGCTTCACAGCTCAACAGCTTAAACATTTAATTACATTCAATTTCTAAATCAAAATGAGGACGATGCCTCTCTTCAACTTTGAATGCGTGTGCTTGACACGGCTTGCTGGCTGGTCGGCTGATGTGGAGATATGCTCCTACATCATACTCCTCAGCTGCAAAATTCATGAGCTCCTGCTCATGATATTCCCATTTAAGCTGTGGTAATCCTCCTAGATCCCAAATCATCCTCTGGAGTTGTTCATCCACTCCATCTTCTTGTTGTTGTTGCTTCCATGCTATTGCTGCTTCCTTTCTTTTGCTCAACCCTTCCTTGCTGATAGTTTCTGCTGACCGAATCATCAGCTCTCTGATCATGTCGATCACTTCATCCAGCTGCTCCAATGGCTGGCCCTATTCATGTAGTCTCCTCAACTGCAAAAATTTTCGGCACATGAGCAGATCACTGTGATCTCCCATGCCTTCTTCATCAACTTCCAACTTCACCTTTTAGATGTGCATGCCTTGAACTTTCACCCTTCTCTCCAGGGCTTCTACCTGTTCCCACAGATCAGCAAAAAAAATGTTGTTTGCCTCTTCCTCTTCTGCTGCTGCAAACTCCCATGTTGTAGTCCCTTCAACTTCCTGGCTAAATGTGTCGAGCCACTCCTCAGAATGCTCATTTCCTCCATCTCCTTCTTTTACTGTCAGCTTCGGTGTTGTGGATTCCTCAACTTCCTGGATGAATATGTTGAGCCATTCCTCAGAATTCTCATTTTCCTTTCCTTCTTGAGTAGCCTCAGATATCTGTTCCAATCCTTCTTTGACAATCTCAACGAGCTGTCCCCCTGTTGTTGTCGCACCTACAACATATATTTCTGCCTCCTCTTAGGCATGTGGTAGGAATACTTCAATTCCTCCAATCATTAGAATATTTCTCATATCTTCCTCCTCTGTCAGTTGCACATGCTGATCTAAATCCATTTCTGAGCTCACCTACTCTGTCAGCTCCTCTGGCTAATTCCAACTTTCCTGCTCATCCCTTCCCACCTAGCAATATGGGATCTATTCACTGCTCTCCTGGCATATTATGAGATCAATTGATCCCATCTTCATTAGCACTCCTTGTTGAATTGAACTCACCTCCGAGTCCATGAGACTTTCAGATAGTCTCGAATGCTCATCTCTACCCACCTGGCAATATGAGATGCTTCCACTGCCCTCCTAGCAGTCTTCGAGATCCCATAGTGACCTCATATCATTGCCTAGCTGGCAATGTGAAATTCCCTAGCTATCCTCCTGACAGTCTCTGAGACCCTGCAATGATCTCAACTTGTTGACCACATGGAAAACTGGAATTTCTTCCCTGCCCTCCTGGCAGTTCTTGAGATCTCCAACTGATCCCATCTCATTGAGATCTCTCCCAGTGTCTGGTTCACATGCCTAAACCATCTCCTTAGGTCTGTCGAGGTTTTCATCATGCCTCAACCATCCTTTTAACAAATTACAATGTCTTCTAGCCATCAATTCCCTAACTGGCCATTTTGCTTTTTCCTTCCTCATGGGCCATTCGTGCATCCATCTCAACCTCTTATCCTGCCACATCTCAATTGCAATTTCATCCAGTCTCGCATTCATCTTAGTGAGTTCTTCATCCCATTCAACGTTGCTCATTAGCTCTAGGTCCTTTCTTCCAGCAAATCTACAGCCTTCAGTAGCCATGTCGCTGTCTATCTTCCTTCCTGGAAAATCTGCTGCTCACTCCGTCACCCCGAGTGCCTCAGCTTCTCTGACAGTCCTCCTGACTATCTATGGACTGTTGCCTACCCACAAACAAATCCCTACAGAGTTTCAGTACTCTGTCTTCTTCTATCTTCTGCTTGCTTCCCTTGCCTGAAATATATAGACAAGAATCAAGCTCTGATACCACTTGATGTGTATCAAAGTGCTTATTTACCTCTTATGCCTCCCTAGCCTGAAATGTACAGACAAGAATCAAGCTCTAATACCACTTTGATGCAGATGCCACCTCTACCTCGGCAAAGGTCCCTGCACTGACCTCCCAGTATTAAGGATCGTTCAACTTCCCCTTTTGAGCCAAAGTGACTCTTCGATTCCTCAGTGGAATCTCTATTAAAAACCCAATCCACAGGTCCTTAATTTCCCCACGGTCTTCTGCACTCCGACCGCTGCCTCTTCCTCTATAGGAAAGATATACTTTCAGGTTTTGGGGTTTCCTGATCCTTGATGTCGAGAGTTCTCTGTCCTCACAAACTCCTGAACTCCGATCTACCGATGCGCCCCTTTTTGGCCTTAGCCCCTCCTGGCTATGCCCTAGTCCATGTGACCAGTTCTCATAAGACAGCAGCCTTATCTCTTTTGGGGGGTTTGGACTTTGAAATCCTGATGTGCTCCAATTTCCATTATCCCTCCAGGCTAGACTTTTGGTCCACACGGCCTCCCCTTATATGACCGCAGTCATACTTCTTATCGGGATTTGGGGTTTCGAGGGTTGAAATGTATCAAACCTTTTGTCCACAGAATCCCTGATTTGTCGATTCCTGATATGACGTCAGCTAACAACCCCTTTTTTCCTTTAGCACGATCAACAACTGTGATTGCCTATGAAACCAACAGTCATTGATCTCCCTCGGGACTTCGGCTTGTAAAATGCCCAGATGCATTTTCCCTCAGGATTATCGATCTCTCGAATCCCGATTCTCTGATATGATGATAGTTGGCCCCTTAAATGGCACTTCCCTTCTTTCAGGGTTTTGGATTTCAAAGTTCCAAAATGCATGGACTTCTTGTCCACAGGATTCGCGATATCCCGATCCCCGTAACACCGATAGATAGCTTTCCTTTCAGGAAATTTACCAAATGCTCTGATCTCCTCCACACGTCCTCCTATGATGGATGTTCCTAATAACCTCTCATGATTTCGCGACTCCAAATGTCCCGGGCATCTCATCTTCAGGATTCGAGAAACACCGAACCTCGATATGCTGATTTGACTATTCTATTGGGACTTTCCTCGATAGTCTGGATCTTCACCACGTGTCCCCAACAAATGGATGACCCTGATCCAATATCACGATTTTGGGACTTTCGATACTCCGATGATAGAAATCCTCTGTCAAATCAAAACCCCAATAGCCAATATACCGACGGGTCCCCGATCTCCACCACGTGTCTCCATAAATGAACGGCTCAGATTCAATCTCAGGATTTCACGAGTTGCGATTCCCTGATGACAAAGTTCTATGTCAACTCAAAACCCCAGTAGCCGATATACCAATGGGTTGCTCGAACTCCGTCACGTGTCCCCACAAACCGACGGTTCAGATCAATTTCGGGCTTTTCTTCATGGAAATTCTCGATCTCCTGTCTTCAAGATTTATGATATCCCAATGACTGAAATCTCGATGAAAAATCCTTTCAGGACTTTCTTCTCCCTATTCATGAATTCTTAACTCCCTCGCAACTCTCGACAAATCCGATGGTTGTCGGGTCTCTATATCAAGATCCAACGGTCAAGATCCATTCTCTTCTACTGCGCGCTCTCTAGACGTGAGATCAACGGTCCAGATCTCTTTTCTCCAGCTAATCTCAGGGTTGTTGTTGCTTCTTCCTGAGCTTGCACCCTTTCTTCCGAGACTTGGAAGAATTTCTAGTTCTCAAAGGCCTCAACCTTTGTTATGTCTCCTCTGCGAGTTCCACAATCTAAGTCCTCACCTACGAGGATTTCCGATGATAGAAATCCTCTATCAAATCAAAACCCCAATAGCCAATATACCGACGGGTCCCCGATCTCCACCACGTGTCTCCATAAACGAACGGCTCGGATTCAATCTCGGGATTTCACGAGTTGCGATTCCCCGATGACAAAGTTCTATGTCAACTCAAAACCCCAGTAGCCGATATACCAATGGGTTGCTCAAACTCCGCCATGTGTCCCCACAAACCGACGGTTCAGATCAATTTCGGGCTTTTCTTCATGGAAATTCCCGATCTCCTGTCTTCAAGATTTCTGATATCCCAATGACTGAAATCTCGATGAAAAATCCTTTCAGGACTTTCTTCTCCCTATTCATGAAGTCTTAACTCCCTCGCAACTCTCGACAAATCCGATGGTTGTCGGGTCTCTA